>OOFE01041190.1:0-18104 GCA_900323365.1 Monocentris japonica | reverse complement strand
TGACCACCTGGGGCCTGGCGGTCAGGAAGTCCAGGATCCAGGCACACAGGGGGGTGTTCAGTCCCAGCTCAATCAGCCTGCCAGCCAGTCTGGTGGGGGCTATGGTGTTGAAAGCTGAACTGTAATCAATGAACAGCAGTCTCACATAGCCCCCCTTCCGGCTGTCAAGATGTGAAAGTGTGGTGTGCAGTACCTGGGAGACAGCATCATCCGTGGATCTGTTTGGCCGATATGCAAATTGCAGCGGGTCCATGGTACGAGGGAGGAAGGCGCAGATGTAATCCTTGATCAGCCTCTCGAAGCATTTCATGACCACTGAGGTGAGGGCCACTGGTCGGTAGTCATTCAAGCAGGCTGGAGAAGCATTCTTAGGCACAGGGACAATAGTGGATCTCTTGAAGCAGGTGGGGACCACGGATTTAGCCAAGGAGAGGTTGAATATTGTGGTGAACACTGGGGCTAGCTGATTAGCACAGGTCTTCAGTACTCTCCCAGATATACCATCTGGTCCTGCTGCTTTCCTGGTGTTCACACTCGTCAGAGCCCTCCTCACATTGTGCTCAGTCACAGAGAGTGTCTGCACATCCCCAGCTATGGAACTCACTCCAGCTGTGCTAACAATGTTATTATTAGCCGGCGAGCTAGCGCTGTTGCTGCTAGCCTCAAACCATGCATAAAATGAGTGCAGGTCGGCACCTAGAGATGCGTAGGCACTTACAGTTGAGGAGGGACTGCCCCGGTAGTCTGTTATAGTCCGTAGTCCCTGCCATAGGCGTCTATCTGCGACTCCACTCTGTCTCTGTACCTCCTCTTAGCGACCTTCACCACCCTTCTCAGTCCGCAGGACACCGCCTTGTACTTGTTCATGTGCTGGATGCAAGGCCAGAGTTGTAAGCAGCAGTACGGGTGTTCAAAGCATCACGGATGGATCTGTCAACCCACGGTTTTTGATTAGGAAAGGACCTAACTCTTACCGTGGGGACGATGGTGTTGACTACCATTGCTGTGAAGAAGAAGAAGAAGAACTGGTTGATGAATCAACTTTATTTGGCATTAACACATGTACACATGCAGTGAATATCTTTCTTCGCATCCTACCTCTGACTAGATACACACACATCACCCCACACACATGCACTTTTCTGGTCAGAGGACAGCGCAGGCAGCAGCTATTGGACAGCGCACCTGGAGCAGTTGGGGGTTAAGTGCCTTGCTCAAGGCCACTTTGGCAGTGTTGGCGGGGACTGTAGCTGTGGCCTTGTAGCCTCTCTTGAATGGTGTATCGCAGTGGTCCAAAGTTCTTTCCGCCCTGGTAGCACACGTAATGTGTTGATGGAAGTTAGGCATAACTTTTTTAAGGTTTGCCATATTAAAGTCTCCAGCCACCACCATAGCCACGTCCGGATGTTTGGTCTGATGCCGGCATAACACATCATGTAGGTCCAATAGTGCTACGGCGGTGTCCGCTTGCGGAGGAATGTAGACGGCCGTGATGGTGACTGAGCTGAACTCCTGGGGAAGGTAGAATGGACGGCAAGAGATGGTCAGATGCTCCAGGTTCGACGAGCAGGAACGAGAAAGAGTCTTAATGTCCTTGGGGTTGCACTAGTTGTTGTTAGTCGTGAAGCAAACCCCTCCACCCTTGGATTTACCAGACTCTTCCGTTCTGTCCACATGGAAAACAGAGAAGGACTCATTTGGGCATATGACTTGATCCGGCACCAGCAGGGTCAGCCATGTCTCTGTCAGACAAGTTACAGACCCTTATGTCCCGATGGAATCTAATCCTCACCCTAACATCATCCAACTTATTTTCCAGAGACTAGACATTAGCAAGAAGGATACTGGGCAGAGGTGGACAGTGGGCTTGAGCTCTCAGTCAGTTCCGAGTACCACTACAGAGCAACGCTGGGTCGCGCAGCTGGCGGCATTTGATTACACTATCCGGCCTGATGGAGGAGAGGAAGAGCACCAACTGCTCCTACCGGAGTGCCTGAGGAGGGAGGTTTTATAGCAGCTGCACCAAGGACATGGCCACCAGAGGGTCGACCACACAACAGAGCTGGTGAGGCAGCGGTGCTACTGGCTGCAGATGTTCCATGACATCAAAGTGTTGTGCCAACAATGTGAATGCTGTACCCTGGCAAAGGCCCCGCTGCCTCGACCTCAAGCACAGATGGGACATTTGCTTGCCTCTAGGCCCAACCAAATATTGGCCATCGATTTCCTTCTAGAGAAGGAAACAAAAATGTATTGATTATGACTGACATCTTTTCCAAATATACACAGGCGGTCCCTACCACGACCAGTGTGCATCCACAGTGGCCCATGTCCTGGTGAAGGAGTGGTTCTACAAGTTTGGTGTCCCGGCACGTATTCATTCGGACCAGGGGAGGAACTTTGAGAGCACCCTCATTCAATAGCTACAGTACTTCAAGCTACAGTACTTCAATTTTTGACTGTCAGGAACCTTGTGGATGCAGAACAAGCGAGATGAGGTGTTTACTGTTAATTTAAAAGACAAATATTACGAAATTCAAATTCAATGTGTATGTATTTTAACAAGACTAGACAAGACAGCTAAATCATATCTAGGCACAATCCAGATGCAAGACAAATGTCAGTGCTGGGTGGAAAGGTGCCAGGCCTATGCTTTCTTTGTATTTTTCAACTGTTACTGCCACAAAGTTGTCATTCTACCTTTCAACTCTGAGCAGAGCAGTAGAACAGATACAGTTACAGCTGAGCAACAAAAACAGTCAAGGTCACCCACTTGGTAGGTAGTGTGTGGGCTTATGAGCACCGCTGGGGTGTCCTTAATCAGTGTGTCCAGGACACAACAGGTGGTCATGGTGGGTCACAGACCCAGTGTAGGGGCCATGATATCAACCTTAAAATGTATTCTGAGCTGCCGAAAATCCTTATCTTCAACAATTAAATGAATCCAATGATATCATGCTGGTGTGATTGGAAACAAGCAGTTATTTTTGAAGAAAATCTATTACGCCATGAAAGATGAATATCACTGTAGTGCAGGGTCCAGTGTTTGTGGAATAAACCATTTCAACCTGTTCAGTTTTTCTGTGTGTTGAATGTTATGTGTGGATGTGGCAACTGTCCCTCATGATCTACCATAGGTGATCCATGGAAGCCTATTACCATGGGATTCTTTCCAGTGCATTCTGGGCTAGAAGAATTAAGTGTTTTTTGATCAGAAAACAATTGAGCAGCCTGAAGCAGTAGAAAATGTTGGCACCACACAGCCAGCAGTAGAATAAAATGCCGAATCCAGACAAACAACTGCATCAACAAAAAAAACTCAACCATCAAGGGTGGAAGATGGACTGGCTGGGGACAGAGAGTGGGGAAGACAGCACCATCCACTTTTATAAGGCCTGGCACCAGTTTCCAAAAGTGGAAAATAAGTTAAAACAAATATTAGTGTTACAAATTGAGTAGTTATTTGCTAATATGCAATGCAAATGTATTATTTCATAGTTAAATATAATTGCCCCTAAAAAGGACCAAAATGCCCCTAAATTTCAAATCAAGGGGGCAAAAGTGCCCTCTTTAAAAAAAAACAACATACCCCACTGCAGTGTTGTCATAACAGCACCAGTAATAACCAAAAATTATCAAAATGAATTAATAATACTGCCTCTTAAAACTCATGCCACAACAGAGGCCACCAAACTCTAGCAGAGGCAGAAGGTGTTGTATGTAAAATTGTTAATCCTCTGTAAATATTACATTATCATTGCATAGTTCCAATTCTAATCCCGCTAATGATATTGTGGCTCATGAATTATGAGTCCCATCCTCAGGATAAAACTCACAGATCTTCCATTTCCTGCTGTGCCATACAGGGTATATAGGGCTTTTGTGCAGATTATTATCTCTGGCACGTTGAAAGATTAAGAGAGGTTGATGAAATCAACTTTATTTGGCACTTACACAGACATGCAGTGAATTTTTTTCTTTGCACACCCCTGACCTGCACCCTGTCAGCTATCGAACAGCGCGCCTGGAGCAGTTGGGGGTTAGGTGCCTTGCTCAAGGGCACTTCGGCAGTGTTGGTGGGCACCGTAGCTGTGGCACCAGTCATCTTTTCCAATCACCAGCTCACAGCTGGAATACACCCTCCTGGTGGTGCCGGGGATTGAACCAGCAACCCTCCGGTGATGGGTTGGTCTCTCTAACTGCTAGGCCAGCCTACCGTGAGAGCACTGCTGTGTGTCTATAAGGATGATATCCAATCACAGCTTGTGAAGTACATATTGTGACATGTACTTGTTTGAACATGATCCTCAAACCTGAAATGGAGATATCAGGTCTGTTAGGTGATGTGCACATTTCATAATGCTCTACATAGATAATGAGCACCTTTTGCTATCAATTTGCCCCACCATCTCTCCCAGGCAGACAATTTTCCTGCTATTTCAGCATGCATGGCTGCCCTATTCTGGCTACATTGGGGATGAAAACACTTGCTGAGCTTAACTGACCATGATGAAAGTTTGGCAAGAGAGTGTGTGGGCATGAGGGTCACTTGCTTGAGGAGAAGTGTTTTAACTGTTTGGTGAAGCCACAGTCAAACATTCACTGGCAGCCATGCTAGGATTCTTCAAGACTGGATTTCTTGGATAATGAGTCCATTGAGACTTCCAGCCGTCTTCCAACAAACCATATCGTACATCACCATGTATTTTTAAGAGCATTAAGACCTCAGCACAATTTGACTTGTCAATGTGTGTGCGGATAATACACTATATGGCCAAAAGTCAGTAGACTTGACCATCACCTGACCATCACATCTATATAAGCTTGCTGGACATTCCATTCTAAAACCATGGGAATTAATATGGAGTTGGGCCCCCCTTTCCGCCACTCTTATGGGAAGGCTTTCCACAAGCTTTTGGAGTGTATCTGTGGGAATTTGTGCCCATTCAGCCAGGCAGTGATGTAGGACGAGAAGACCTGGCTCGCAATCGGCGTTCTAATTCCTCCCAAAGGTGTTCAATGGGATTGAGGTCAGGGCTCTGTGCAGGCCAATCAAGTTCCTCCACACCAAACTCGTCTAACCATGTCTTTAAGGATCTCGTTTTGTGCACAGGGGCACAGTCATGCTGGAACAGCAATGGGCCTACCCCAAACTGTTGCCACAAAGTTGGAAGTGCCCAATTGGCTAAAATGTCTTTGTATCCTGTAGCATTAAGATTACCCTTCACTGGAACTAAGGGGCCAAGCCAAACCCTGAAAAACAGCCCCAGACCATTATCCCTCCTATACCAAACTTCACAGTCGGCACAATGCATTCCGGTAGGTAGCGTACTCCTGGCATCCGCCAAACCCAGATTTGTCCATCAGACTGCCAGATAGTGAAGCGTGATTCATCACTCCAAATAACACGTTTCCACTGCTCCAAAGTCCAGTTGTGGTGTGCTTTACACCACTCCAGCCAACGCTTGGCATTGTGCATGGTGATGTGAGGCTTGTGTGCAGCTGCTCGGCCATGGAAACCCATTTCATGAAGCTCCCGACGCACAGTTCTTGTGCTTATATTGTTTCCAGAGGCAGTTTGGAACTCTGTAGTGAGTGCTGCAACAGATGATTGGCGATTTTTACGAGCTACGCGTTTCAGCACTCGCTGGCCCCGCTCTGTAAGATTGCGTGGTCTACCACTTCGTGGCTGAGCTGTTGTTGCTCCTAGGCGCTTCCACTTCACAATAATAGTACTTACAGAAATTTCACGAACTGACTTGTGGCAAAGGTGGCATCCTATGACAGGGCCACGTTTAAAGTCACTGAGCTCTTTACGACCCATTCTAAATTCTAAATGTTTGTCTATGGACATTTCATGGCTATGTGCTGGATTTTATGCACCTGTTAGCAATGGGTGTGGCTGAAACACCTGAACTCAATAATTAGTAGGGGTGTCCACTGTCTTTTGGCCTCATAGTGTATCATCAAGGGATTACAAATTGTATTGAAAAGTGAAGAGCAACACCAAGTAGAGGAAGGGTTGCTGTATATACATTTGCATTTACACCTGGGAACTGTCCACTAAAATTAGTCTTGCTGTGTTGGCCACCAAGCTGAGTCACTGGAGTGGTTGGGGGTTAAATGCATTGCAGAGGGGCACTTCAGCTGTAGTGGGTGCAGGTGCACCGTGTACTTCTCATTCAAACTGCTGACCATCTGGAAACAACAATTCTCTTCAAACCCACAAACTACTGCTACAACTAAGTATTGGATGAAAAAACATAATTGTTTCATTCAAAAATTTGCTCTTGGTTCCTTCTTATCTTTTTCTTAGATGTATAGGAAATAAGGGGCTCCTAATTCATGGCTCATGTATTCGCAGCACCTTATGCTTTGTGGAAGCACTCCTATCTTATTCCCCATCAACCCAGTTTTAAATCTACTAGCTGTGCAGTGGAACTCAATCCTCAAAGCCAATTGGCATTTAAATGATTTACCAGCCTCAAACCAGTAAAATGTTCTATCTGAAACAGAAGCAGAACAGAACATAACATAGCTGTCAAAGGCATTCAGTAGCTCAGAGGAGGAAGCACTGAGAATGTATGCTTGAATGGTGCTAACTTCCAATCAGGGAAGCGTCCTGCTGTAGAGTGAATCAGCTGGATCATAATATTATATGCCAATAACTCTGAAAATGAAATTCTTGGTAAAATAGATCAATCTCATCCCATTATCTGTTGAGGATCACTACACCACCCAACTAATATTGGGGGAGTTGAAAAAGAAAAATGATGGCAATTTACCTGTCTCATATTTCAAGAGATGAGAGTGACACACACTAAAAAAGTAAGGGTTCCGAAGGTTTGTATGTATGATTTTGCTAAGAACAACCCTTATAGGAATAGAGGGTTCTGTGAGACAATTGTGTCGCTAGACCTTTTTTGACACTTGAATGAAACAGATGGTACCAAATGAAACAATAAGGTTTACACTGAAAGCTTTACATTGAAACAATAAGCTTTAAGAGATACATTTATACATGATGAAAGGAAGTAGGTGAAAATTACATGCAGTTCAAATGTCTTTCTAGAGACTTTTTTCCTGAGTACTTCATCCAAGTCCCCCGCAGAACCACAATTACACAATTTGTTTTGGGCAAAATCATACTAAACTAAAATATTATTATAATATGCCTGCCTGCCTGCGAACCTGCCTGCTACTCACCCATCCTCGCTTCCCCCGTCTATCACGCCACCTTGCCATCTCCATTCCTCCTGCCATCTCCAGCCTTCCCTATTCCTCCCATCTCCGGTGAACCCCCTCTCAATAAATCTGTTGAACTGCCATCTGCCTCTGTGTTCTGCATTTGGGTCCGCTAGTAAGCTACCCCTGACAGATTTCTTTTAATGTATGGTTATGAAACCTGCTGCATGTTGGTAGACAGACAGATAGACAAGCATTCAATTATCACAAGAGCAACAGACTTACAAGCAATGAACACAATAAACAATGAAATACGCAATAATAATTTACTATAATAAAAACTAGTGAAGAAATAACACTGTAATAGCCCTACAGTAAAATCACTTGATCTATTGACATAGATCACATACAGACAGGTGACAAATTAAAGGAGAAACCTGAATAAATGAGTGGATAAACATACACTAGCCTTCAACTGTTTTTAAACAGTGTTAAAGTGTTTTAGTGTGGATTTTTACCGAACAAACTCTGTCAGGGTGTCAGACTACAAGTGACTTAGTTGATTGGTCGTTCTATTCTGACCAATCTTGCATCTATGTAGTGGTCTCGTGCAGCTATAAAGTTTTGAACAGGCAAATCATGTATGTTTCGGCGCTTGTGTTTCAAGGATTTAACATAGCTACCTGGCGAGCACTAATTAGGGTGCATTAATCAAAAATAGACAAAAAAAATCTGTTGAGCTGTCCACAGATTGGATGAGTTTCCCTCTTTACTCAGCTCTCTCATGAAATGAATGGTGGCTTGTTGAACATTTTAGTCACATTGTGAACAAACGGCATGGGTGTGCCTTCAGCAGCATCAGCTCTTCAACTGGAGCACTGCGCTAGCAAAGCTAAAATCAGCTCAGCTGTCCAGCAGAAGTGAAGGTCATTCCAGCTAATGTAGCGTGTCATTCCAGCTATGTAATGTGTTTCCGCCCTATTATGGCGGAAAACTATTAGAGATACATGTCTGTAGCTATAGTGTAAACATTTTTTTTCCTCAGAGACTGAGCTCAGTAATACTTACCCTCACAATTGGTCCATTGGTCACAATTGTGTGGAGGTGGTAGTCATGGTGAAAGGACCACTATAACTGCCAAGTGTTGGTAAATAGGAAAAAAAATACTGCCAGGAATGATTTGTACTGTAAAAATTAATTAATATACATTTTTCATCACAAATGTTTTATCTTTTATTTCTCCTAGACACAAATTAGCTCTTAAGCTCTTTAACACTAAAATGACATTAAACAGATTTTCTCCTATTTCTCAAATTCAACCCCCTACAACCAACCACAAAAAGAGCTCATGTTTATCTCACTCTGATCAAAACAAGAGATCGCAAAATGATGTTGAATAAGTGTCATTTAACTCTAAATGTCTCCATGCATGAGACCATGCGATTAGAGATAATAATGTATTCTCTTTGTTATCTCCTCATTGCTCTTAAGGGTTTTTTAGGAGAAACATTTCAGATGCAGGTGATAACAAAATGATGCTACATTGTGATTACTCTGAGCAAAAGGTTTTTCCTCTGTTATGGTACGAGTAGATTTAGAACTTTAATTTAAAACTTGCTGCACATGGGAATAACATTATGTTTCACCTACTGTTAGGCTAGTTAACCATCTAGGCAGCAGAGAAACTGAAGTTTAGATGTTACCACTTTGTGTAGAGCCAATGTAACAGACAGTAAGGAATGTCTGAGAACAGGCAAAAACCAAAGGCAAAGACCCGCTTGGTGGGTGTTAAAGTCAGACCCTGACTTTTTTTGAAATGAGGCTTGTGGTCTCCACACTTGCAAAGTTCAGGGATATTATATATCGGGAGAGCATGCAGTGTCTAACAGACATTATATTTCACAAATTTTGTCACCCACTGTTGGTCAGATAGTCATAATTTCCCAGTCTGAGTCAGTTTCCATCACAAGGATTTGCAATTGGCTCAGTGTGAACTTAATTTAGTCTGAATCTAAAGATTTCTCATCATAAAACCTTGCAAAGGCTGGATAGAGTGATATAAGAAACTGTAATTTACTGTCATTAGAAAAATTCCCTAAATACAATAATACTAGTATACTTTTGGTAATCTTTTTGTATGGGGAAAGACCTTTGGATGTCATTACTATTATCTTCAAAGATTAAGTTGTGGTTAAAAAAATCTGGGGTAGTTGGAGAAAAAAACAACAACGAAATATGTCTTTTCTGACTTCTTTTATTCAGCTGGTAAAATCTCTGAGAGACATATTGCACTTAACAATATGATGTGGTTCAATACACTGTGGAGTTTACAAACCTGCATAAGAGCATATAAATTTCACTGATGGTGAAAGAGAATGGTAAATCAACAATGACATTCTCACAATCTCATTTCAATTTTGCTGCTAATCATTCAGTGACATATCCTCATGAACTGCCTCTCATGAGGTGAAATTTGACATTTGAGAGTGATTACGATATAACTGCATAGCATATATAAGGTTTGTAAGACAGTAAGTCCATGCAACCACATATTAATAGGCAAAATGAAGCGTGTGAGTGGGGAAATATTATATACGGGCAACCTACTACATTTCAGTCTAGAAAATTGTACTGAATTCATGAGAAACAATGCAATCATTGGTGTTGCTGTGGTCTCGGCAATAAAAGAAGAATACGAATCGTGAGGTTTGAGACGAGTTGCAGCAGCGAGGGTCTCTGCGCTGACTAACATGGCATGCTAACAAGCTGAAAAGGGATCAAGCCTCCCCAGCAGGTACTGCATCAAATTTCCAAGTTCTCCTCTGTCTGTCAGTCCGCTAGCACATCTGTAAAATTGTTACCTTTTAATACAGCATTTGGAGAGTTAGGGATTTTAAGCTAAAATTATGGACTGCAGCCTTGTCTACATACTGTACAATAGATCTTCTCTGAAAAATCAAATGTATCCCTACTGGTTGTACCTCACTGGAACCCTCTTTCCCATATCATCCCTACTGAGACAATAGAGAGAGGAAGCAAATTAAAGTAGACTGCCCAGTGCCCACTTAAAAAAAACATCTTGTACTTGTTAGCTTGTGAGAACGGTAAGTATCCCCTTAGGATTTCTTTTTCCTGTGTGTGTAGATCTCATAATAACATCTCACACCACTTTCTTTTGCAGCAGTTAGAGCATTATGAGTGTTGTTTTCCTTTCCAAGATCAAACCTGGCCATACCATTGTGCTGACCACAAGTAAGTCATAACTGATCCCTGCAGAGGACACAGAGTCATTGTAGGGCGGAAGATGAAAGGATGACCACAGATTGACATCTTCATTTAGATCATCAGGATTTCAAAGAGGTCTACAGGGATCACACCCTGGCCGATGGGTGAGATATAGCTCATAATTGGCTTTGGACCTGAATAGAGCAAGAATCTCAATTGGCTGTCTTGCTCCTGGAAAGATGTGAAGAGCTACAATAAAATCATATCCATGACTCTTACAGGCAGACTAGGTGGGAGGCAAGAAAAGCATGTGCTAACTGAAGCGTTTAGCTGGGGGACATGCACATCGAAAATAATTGCAGTTTTTTGCCTCATTGTCTCAAATTGTTGTAAATGCTCAAAACGTTTTTTATAATTAAATGGCATTAAGTATCTATGACTTATCAACCTCTACTAGCAACCAGTAGGAAACGCAACATCGACAGGTCTCTGGCACAGCTAACGGTGGTCTGTAGTTGTCATGAGCAACAAAGCCACATTTTCACAGAGATGAGTAAGTAGCTACATAGAGCATCTGTCAGAAATGTCTAGTGAAGAGATAATACATCAAGATGCAAAATCCTGTAATAACAATACTGCTGTGTCATTTGCCATTTTGTCTTGAGAACAAAATGTCTTCCAATGTTGGTTGCTTGCTTGTAGCACCTCCTCAATTGTTGAGCAGTTGAAAATGTGAGTAGATGGGTGGGGAGTCTTTGTTCCAAAACAGAGTACAGGCCAGAAAGTGAGTTTTGAAAGCCAGAAATCTCAGCACTTGGCAAAGTAATCGCTGAGTCACTGTATTGATCAACAACCCTATCAACCCCCTGCAGATATTTCATGGTCATTTTGTGCTATGGGGCAGAAAAGTCTTACTGATTGCACCTTTAATT
The DNA here is from genome assembly GCA_900323365.1 of Monocentris japonica. Taxonomy (NCBI): domain Eukaryota; kingdom Metazoa; phylum Chordata; class Actinopteri; order Trachichthyiformes; family Monocentridae; genus Monocentris; species Monocentris japonica. The sequence continues at coordinate 6,762 of OOFE01041190.1, read as the reverse complement.
ATAACATTTTACAGTATATGACTAATTCTAATCACAACACTTGAGAACTGTACCTTCATTTCTTTTACACTGCATACCAGTACCTTATTTTATGAGTAAATCATTATTTTAACAGACTCTTAGATTAAGAGTGATTATTATGATTATCATTATTAGCTGCAGGTTTTGTCACATTAACAATGCATTATAGAAAATTATATTTACTTCTTAATGAGTTCAGATGGATTTAATTGCGTAATTTGAAAAAATAACATGGTGCAGCAAAATATCAATTTCAGGGATTTGTCTATGCAACACACACAAAGAAATAGAAATGTGAGCTTAGGTCTATACTTTAAAAATCCATTTATTAATGCATAGATTTACAGCTGAGTGTCTTTTCACTATCGGTGGTGTGTGCAGCATAATCTGAAAAGTGCATTTCTATTGGAGGCTTACTGAGAGTTAATGATTTAATTTCTTTGACGAAGCCATCCAAGCCCATGTAGACAACATGCTGACTGCAACATAATTAAATTAGCTTATGGAGCACATACACTCAATAATCTCTGCTATAGTGCTATCATTTCCCAACATGTGGCATATCACTTATATGACATTGAAATTAATAGGAGTCATGTTAATGATTAAATCAACCTGTCATCTCATGTCACTCATGTCAAGTTTTAGTGATGATGAAATCATGAGCTCCTTCAATAAGCTTATGCCCAGTGGGAGTGGGTCAACAGGAATTTGATGTGAGCTCTGCTGTGACATTTACTCTAATATTTCCCTCAACAGTACAATGCTGATGTGGAAGTAAAGAAAGCAGTTCTCTCAGCCAAAGGGCAATTTGCTTACAGCATAAGTGAAATCAGTGCCTGAGTAGCTTTGTAGCGGCGCGTCATCGACTGGTGGATTTTCCTAGGGTGTGGAAACGAGGTCGTTTTAAAACACCATTTCCCTGGGGGTTCTGTCCAGTAGTTCACTCAGGCCTCTTAAGTGCATGCTCTGCTCTGCCTCCCTGTTAAAGCAAAGGCCCACTGATGGAGAGGGAGGACAGAGGCAGTGGCAAACCCTCACTGAGCGGAACGTATCACAAATGAACTTCTGCTGCTCAGAAATATAAATGCCGTCCCCCACTTGCCTCTCATTCACGCATCAGTGGCTGTGTAAAGGATGACGCAGCGGGCCTCTGGAAGAGCTCCAAATGCACTCAGGTTGGGAGCTCTCATCTGATTATGGATGCTCGAGAAAAAGAGGGGCTTTAATGAAGATGAGCGAGCATTCAGGCAACAATGGAAGAGAATTGAACAAGACCTCCCCTGAGCGTTGCACGTTATTTCATTTGTCTTCACATTGTGTGACGAGTTACCCCTGTGCTCATGTAGAGAGATAATCCATCCAGTTGTCTTGCATAAGAACACACCAGGAAGCGCTTAACTTTTTTGCGTTCAGTTCTTCTTGATCTTGCATCTTTGAATATCAGGCAGTTCTACTCACTGAGGTGTAAACCTAGAAAATGGAACTGTGGCAGACTGGGGAGAGGGTGTGGGTGAGGCGTAGGCTGGATGCAGGATACAGTTGAATCAGTGGACTGACTCTTGCTGTATCCAGCTCCGGCTGTGGCCAATTAAGACCAATTGCAGCCGGGTCCTTTTAACTCGTGTCTGTGTGTCGGGGTGGGAGTGCGTGAGTCGACAGGGAGACGAGAGAGTCGACTGTCGGCTGGATGGAGTGGAGAGTGAGAGCGGACCTAGAGCGGCCACCGGCCTGTTCCCAGAGGATGCAGCCAGGGGCAGATCTGGAAGAACTGACCAATCAGGGTTGGAGCTGGTATGCATCCTGGAAACCTGGCAGTACCTCCCCTCTGTCCCGGCAGGTCAGCCGCGGAGCACCAAAGCTGCCAGTCTGCCAGTCTGCCAGGAGGCATACCAGCTCCATTGTCAGTTGCATGTTTAGGTTTGCTTTATTTTCTCAGTGGTATACACCCCAAAACATCCCCAACATCATTGAAGACAATTCAGGCAAACAAGCCATTAGGTATTTAGACACACATTGATAATGTATAATATATCCCTATTTGTTGTTATTTTAATGTCCAAAAAGTGGCATTTTGCAGCTTTAATACAGTCACCTTTCTGTCATTCTGTCATCCCAGAAACATATGTATGAAAATGGTTTTGGTCTTAAGTAAAATGAATGTAAATAACAGTGTCATTGGCAGGGAGGCAGGAATCCATCAGGTGCCTCCTTTAGGGACTCTCCAGGCTGGGGGGGCATCAGGGCTTCCAGCTGCTCTGTACTTTCAGCCATTAGTGGGACAGGCTTGTAAGCAGCATCACATTAGCCCTGTGCCATACAGGGATTAATAGGACAGGTGCTGATTAAAGGATCCCAGCGTGGAAGCAACAACTGGCCATCATGAGAGAGAGAGAGAGAGAGAGAGAGAGAGAGATGCAGAACCAGATGTATTCGAATGGAACATATTGACTGGTAATCAAATTTCGTCAGACCTTGTCGCTGAAAATGTAGAGCACAGTGGATTGAACAAATGTGTTTGTGACGTTTCTTTCATCACTGAGGCCTTTAATTCAGAAACCATCAGCTATTTTTGTTTCCTGCAGATGTTTCTCAGTGATTTTTAGATTGCTTGTTGTGTTCTCAAGGCTGTTTGAATATCCATGAACACTGACATTAAAGTGATGTTTTAAATTATTCCTCCCTTCTCATCCGTTTTTGCTTATCTTGCTGGGCTGGAGTTTGAGAATGAATTGAACAATAATGCTAATGCTTCAGTGACAAATGCAGTTGCAGTGGCATGAGAAAATCACAGACCAATCAATTATGTCTGAATCATTAATGATGAACAAATATGTACAACTGGTTGGCATTGCTGCGCTAAATGTTAACAAATGCATATTGCAAACTAATAGAAAATAATGGGCTCATTAATAACACCCCATTCAATATGAATGATTAAAACAGGGGTACAGGTCTGACAGGTAATTTTAATTATCAATTATATTCACGCTATTCTCACCAAGTATTAGTGTATGGACTTCGTTAGAAAGGAAGGATGATTCACTACTTTCAGGTGAAAAGGTACTATATTCTACTTCTATCTGCATTATATGCTTTATATTTACAAATAGCCCATTAGCTACTTATTTTGTTGGTAAATCATACAGGATGATTCAACATTCAATTCAACATTTCATTTTTCCACAAATAGAATAATTAAATTGTTGTTAACACCATTAGTTCGCTGTTGGTAAGAATGCTGGCATATCAGTAAATGTTTCATTCCCACTTAGCTTTCAAGAAGAGGCCATTACCACATCTATTACCCTTAAACATTTTGTATTTTGTGTTTTTCCTGTGATGCATAGCTTTGTAATACATTTCTGTTCAACAGTGAAAATACGCATCCAATTTGTAATCTCCCTTATTGGTTACTATATTATTGGTCCCTTATTGGTGACATTGTTAACTAGTTATTGTAATAGAAATTATATTGGTCCATGAGAAACAAATGTTAATGTTGAGTTTTGTCAAACTTGTATTTGACAGAATTACGTTGCCAATAAGTTACATTTCTGTGAATTGACAAAAGTTAATAATTATTTTAAATTGTAAGTTAATGAGGAAAGACAAAAGTACCTAGAATCACAAACTCTACCCAGCATAGCCTAGCTTAGCAGTGGGAAGAGGACACATGAGGTGAGAGGACTCATAGCTGTACTACTGTGGAGCCTGCCTACTGCGACACACAAGGAGGACATCGCTCCGGGACCTGTTTTCTCTGTGCACTCGGGCCTCTGGGACCCAAAGACTTTCCTGCCCTTGCCAATTGAGGGTTGGCTGTTCCCACTGACTGCAGATATGTAAGTACATAGAACACTTTCTTGATGGATTTATATGACCTCCAAAATTGCAAGCCAACTGTTGTGCACTATAAGCATTAACATTTTGACTGAGCATAATAATTTTGCAATGAGCTTTGCTCACATGAATGCATGGAAGCAAAACAGAGCTACAACAGTTGCAGTCGCTGATGTGTATCTTGTGATACAATTGCAATTAGTATGTTTTAGCTCAGCAATTAATGCTTTTGAAAAACAATCACAAATAAATTGATTAAAATGATGGTGAAAGCGGATCAATCATTGTCATATCCTAATATGTTATAATATGCTGTGAGACTTACACAGAGACTTACATAGAATATTGATCATAATCAGGGAGCAGTGCAAGCTCTGGTTATCAGTTTGAATTGGTTTCACTAAACTTGTCAAATACAATAGTAATGGCATGTTTTACACACAGCTTTGTCTCTACATTGAAGATTCTTCATGGAGTGGAAGTATAAAGAAAATGTTCTGTTTAGTTATTTTGGCAAAGCAAAGCATCACTGATTAGGCCATACATACAGAAATGTATTATTAGTTTTGTAAAATAATTCTTTAACAGTTCCTAAAGCAATCTTTTCAACCATACCAATATCAAACGTAAAAGCAGTTGGGGATAATCAATCATGGCCAAAAATGGGAAGTAAAATGTAGGCCTTAAACCTTTTTTTGATGGATACCATGATTGGTTCCTGTAATTGGAATACCAATGTCCCCACACTTACACAAATGGAAGTCTGTTAAGATCCTCTTATCAAGGGTGTCAATTAATCATCTGTGGTTAATTTTTAATTAACTGAAGGCATCTCAAGACCATTTGAAAATTTTCCAAATGACTGCCTTGGGATGGACTCTCAGGGGCAGGAGGTTTAAATTACCCCAGTCAGAGTCTGTTTCATCTTGAACCTGAGGTCAGCACGACCGCAGAATATCAAGTCTTATCAGACATATCCTCAAATTTGTCTCGACAAGCTCTTCCCACGAACGCAATGCATTATAAAAGAAAATGGTTGGCTGTGATTAATAGAGTATAACCTCATTTATCCAAACTTCAGATATCTTAACAGAATGGTCATAATAAATGATATATGCAGCACATTCATAGATTTTTTTGTCAAAGCCCTTGAGGAATAGAAGTCATTTTTCAAAGCATTAAACATGTATGCTCTGCCACGCTAATTTACAGTTACTCTAAAATGCTTTTATTGCATAGATTAACAAAGAAATGGTTATAAAGTGAGTGTTTATCAATACACAGAATTTCATGCTGCAATCTTTTGTACCATAATCCAGGGTGAGCATTCATACGTAGCCCAATTCAGATGTCAAAAGAATGATGTACTCACCCACAAATGGTGACTATAGAGGACATCAGGCTACGCCGTCATAAATCTACAGGACCATCAGACAGGCAGCACCATTCACTAGCCACCTAATACAAGTGGGCTCCTCCCATCACCTCCCATCACAGATAATTTGTTGAATTAGACCCACAAGAAGGCTCAATAGTGATTTCTGGCATCCCATAACCACCCCCCTCAACACACGCTCTAAATGCAGTCGCTTACTCTACCCTGTACCTATGCTTACCCTGGTTAACGTCTTGATTAGGATCTTACTTGCTAGATCTTAGCAGGATCCTCAAAGATCTTTAAAGTTCGCATTAAGATTTTGCTCAAGATTTTGCTAGGATTCCTAAAGATATTTAAGGCTTTTTTTAGGCTCTTTACAGATAGTCTTAACAGGGTTCATATATCATAAAGGGATGGTAAGCTCAAGATCGAAAAATATTTCCAGTGATTCACTTGTAAGTAGAGGAAAATAACATATAGTAAACTCAGCGAAGTTGTGTCCAGCCCTTCACTACTTATTTCGTTTAGGAAGTTTTTGGCCTCTTTTGGTGAGCGCTTTAATGGAATCTGGGTTTTCTTTCGTAACAAATCCGGAATTGCCCAAATAAGTAAAGATTAACTTCCTCACATGTCCGGAAATTGACCAAATAAGCAATCAGTTCTTCACAGTGGCCTTTACGTTGTCCAGCTCTGCTTGTCTACCTTATGAGTGCCTGTCATTAGCAGGAGTCTGTGTCGTTGGGTGTAATGCCAAAGACGTTTCTTTCCACCTTCCATGTCATGGCCTGGTCTCTAGCTCCCCCTTGTGTCCCCTGTGTTCCTCACTTCTCCCAGTTATCAGCTCATTACTCCTCCCCCCAGGCACACCTGTCTTCCATCAGCTCATCACCCCACCTGTATTTAAACCCCGGCTTTCCTCCCACTTGTTGCCAGATTGTCATATGTGTTACATAGCATTCCAGCGTTTCTCCTCGTGGTTACTCGATTTCTGCCTTGCCTGATCCCTGTCTGCTTCGTCTACATCTGACCCTGGTTACTCGGACTCCTGCCTCGCCTGACTCTGCCTTGCCTGATCCCTGTCTGCTTCGTCTGCCTCAGTCTCTGGTAATCCTGACCCCTGCTTTGTCTGACTCTGCCTACCTGCCTATCCCCAGCTCCTGTGACTGTTACTTAATAAACCTGTTAACTTGTTGCTGGTCTCAGCCTCTGTGTTCTGCTACTATCCCTTGTGCCATAAACCAAGGTAAACACTTGTAGAAGCCCAATTCAGATAAAAAACAAACGAGTGATATAACCACTATCAGATGCAACACCATAGCAGACATAAGGCTACACCGTCATAGATCTACAGAGTCATTCTTCAGATGGCACCATTCGCCAGTTACCTACCCTAGCCAACAGCAGTATGCGGCACGTCATTGGGGTTATCAAGTGGGCACCTTCCTTCACCGATGTTTTGTTAAGTTAGGCCCACGACACTCAAGAAGGCTTAACTGTGTATTCCAGCGTCCTGGAAACAC
>OOFE01041189.1:45000-63154 GCA_900323365.1 Monocentris japonica | reverse complement strand
GAGGGGGTCCCCGGGGTGTACGGGGCAGCCCAGCAGGAGCAGGTGCCTCTCACCATAGGGGAGGTGGAGCAGGAGGGCGCTCACGTGCCAATGCTGGCAGCTGGGATTACATGATGGGCCAGATCCGAAATCGCGGCCTGGATGTCAAGTCCTTCCTGTGAGTCTTCTACTTTTCTCTTTGTGTCTTGCGTAGGCTTTTGTGCTGTCACCTACTAAGGCCTCTCTATCTGATGTCTCCTGCAGTATATGCTAGGCTTGCACAGATCTTTTATGCATTTGCTTAAGGTCTCTATTTGTTTTAATCTATAATGTTTAATAACTTTGTATAAAATTGTATTCTATAATTTAGAATTTAATATATAAAGTTGAGTAACTGATACGTCTTTACCTTCATTGTGGAATATTGTTCAGTGCCTCTGGTTGGCTTTCTTTCAGTATGCATCTGACATCTAGGGAAGGATATTACTTCTGTCTTTCAAAATGTCATTCCATATAGAAATAGTGTATGTTTGTGTGTATGTGTGTGCTTGTTTGTGTATATGTCTATGTGCATGTATGTAGGTGTGTGTGTGTGTGTGTGTGTGTGTGTGTGTGTGTTTGGCATATGTGTGAGATTGTTACTGTATAGAGTTCAGTTGCCATTTGCACAATAACCTCTAGAACAACCTATTGGTGCAAGTTAATGTTCTAATATAGTTGCAGAGGCAAATCTATCCATGCCAATACTCATCATGCCAATGTAGGATGATAAAGTAGATGAGGAGGTCAGAGGTCAGACTTTTAGCATATTTGAAAAATCCATTATAAATGTAAATAAGGTGGTTGTCTTTCAGCCTTAAGCCATGTGAGTGGGTAGAAGATGGATTACCATCCTGTGTCAACGAGACATTGATCACACACTGATATAAACAAGATTAGAATTTATTCTGAGGGGGAGTGCATATGTTTACTTCATATATTTTATGATCCTTTTAAATCTCAATTGAAATGGAATCTTAAATTAATGAAAACATCATGATCAATGATGAGTTTTCAATATTTGTTCAGATGAAGACGCAGTGCTGTATCACTTATGCATTGAAATGAATTGAGCACCTCCCTCGTAAGCGTTTGATGCAGTCTGTTAAAGAAAGCATTCTTTCATGTTCATGAAAAATGGGAAGGAAGTTGCAACATATTGTGGGCTATTTCTATCCCATTCTGTGATAGATTGTTCAATGTTTACACTGAATGCTCTGCTAAACAGTAACATCTGTTTGGATGGCATTCAGCCTGTCTCCTGCAATGGTCTTCACAGGACAGCACTAGATTTCATAATATTCATGAAATGGTGTCATGAAAAGTCATGATATAGTTTAGATTCACACATCCCACTCAATTACATGATGTTATTACTGAACCATCCTCTGGAATGACTCTTAAATACCCTGCTTAGGAGACACACCGGTAGGCCTAATCCATATTTCATGAGTATTTGCTACTAAAATGGCAGCTCTTTTCCTACATCTCTGTAACTTGTATGCTAAGGGCTAAGTTGTGAAGCTGTGGCTGTACATTCTGCTGCCTGCCTACTTGCGTGTCAGTCCACGTGTCGGCGTGCATCAGTATAAGGACAAGGGTTAAGCAACTGCGTGTAGATTCATGCTAACCCTGAAGAATTGATCTTCTGTCGCCAGCACCATTACTTCTACAACAGATTGTTACTTCAGGCCAGAAAAGGACAGAAGAGAGAGAGGAGGTGAGGGAGGAATGGAGAAGGACACTGCCAAGGTGTGACATGTGTCTAATGTCCCTTTACACTGAAACCATTTTTACAATAGCTTTTTGGCAATAGCTTTTTTTATGTGCTTTAAAGCCTCTCTGGGCATTTTGAGGAGGCCTATGCTGAGCTGACACCACTGGCCAACTGAAACAATAGCATTAGCCATGTAGCAGGTACAAACACCAAGGTCATTCATGATAGTAAACCTAGCACCCATTATTATAAATGTTAGATTGAGGTCATTGCTGTTATGTTTCCTTTTCTGCAACAGCAACGTAGCAGATGATTGATGACGGAGGGACCTGGTAATAGACATGACCCATTGTTCAAGCCAGTTAATTTCAATCTTGGCTAGATTCCTCCTGTGGGTGAATCATTGCTCAGTGAATCTGCTGGAGATGCCGTTGACACAGATATCTGGTCTTGAAAGCCATTTGACCAAATGAATCTCTTGGGAGATTGGTCTTCATGCTTTTTGGCTTAAAATCAATGATTTATGTTGGTGTCATTAATGTCCCTTCACTATCTCGCCTCTGCTTCCATTGATTAAAGTGTTTTACCAATATTCTTGAGTGTAAATGGCCATACTTAACTGGTGATGGGAGAAGAGGGGTCCAATAACCATTATACTTACAGTAACAATATGAGCACCACACCATTAGATCTTATATAGGTATAACAGAGAGATTATTAAACGTGGCTTTATGGTACTGTGAGAAACTCATCAGACGATGTATAAGAAAGATGGAACGGGAAAAATGGGGTCAGGGTTTTGCTAGACCCGAGCAGTATTTTCTAAGTGGAGGTATTTTATGAATGCAGTCAGGGGCTTAAGCTAAACAACTAAGGGTCTGGGTGACAGAAAGGAGGGAAGGAGTGATGAGGAAGCAGAGAATTAAGAGTAGGAGATAGGGGTGGGGGGGAAGGGATTTGGAGAGGAATTGTAGCAGAATAGAGAAGACGAAATGAGAGAGTGCAACGCAGAGACTGAGAGAGCAGTGACCCAGAAAACGGTGACACAGACCAAGCACCTCAAGATACCGTAACACTCAAATAGAAACAATTAGTCCAGATCTTCTTAATGAGGCTTAATTCAATCTTAACTCTGGAGAAAGAAGACAGGCATGTTCGATGGGAAAGGTGAGTCTAGAGGGAAAGCAGAAGGCAGGTTAAATAACCGGATGAATTACTCTGCGTTTGTGTGTGTGTGTGTGTGTGTGTGTGTATGTCTGTTTGTGTCTGTGTGTGTCTGTCTGTCAGTGTGTGTATGTATTTTGTGAATGAGTGTGGGTGTTTATACACATGGGCCTGTGCACGCCATCAACATGCAACTAATAACCATCAGTTCCATCAGTGATGTTAAAATGTATGTCTGTTTGACATGTGAATACAGCACCTGTTGTCATCATGACTCCATTAGAATCATTACAATGTTATTGTAATGGAGTTGGCTTTTCAGTTTGAGGTTGCTCCATAATATCCTTCCCTGGACAGTGCTTAATATTGCGATATTATATGGCTGTGGATTTCCTATTTTGACCACTTTCTCTCTGACTACTTCCTCTGTTTGCTCATATATGGCTCTTATTTTCCCATTGCCTCTGTTTTCTCTCCTTGGTATCACCTTATAAATGTCTGTACATATGACCTCTCTTCTTCTTTTCCTCTGCACCACGTCTTCCGACTCCTCCTGGCATCCCTTTATGTTTGATTTCTCTATCCCTTGCATCTATCCTTGGTTCTTTTCTTGTCTCTGTTTCTATCTCTGTTTCTATCTCTGTTGGTTGTATTTCTGGGGAGCCAGTGAAGGGAAGATGGTGGTCCTGTCTTTGGCCATTGGTTTGGCTGAGCAAGATGACTTTGCCAATATCCCTGACCTGCAGGAAACAGCGCAGGCAGCACCAGCCAATCAGGAGCCCCCTCCTGAGAAGAGGTACCAGATGAAGTATGAGAGTGCTTTGTGTGTGAGAGAGAATGGAGGTACAAATGAAAGGATGTGAAGTATCTGGGTATAAGATTGAAGGAAAAAACAGGTGTTAGAATTCAGATAGAGAAGAGTAGCTTGTAGTGTTTTTCAGTGAGTCACTGTATTCAAGTGCATTATGCCACAGACTGCCGCACCTGAAATAGCACCAGACCAGAGTTTTATATGATACTCTGTTACAGAAACAACAATGAGAGCAGACTATAGTACCAAAGGCAGTCAAGGTAATATAGAAAAAATACCTGTGGTGCTGAAGTGAGTAAAGAGATAAAGCAATTTGGGTGTTAGCTGTAAAGCAGTAATGAGCTCATAAATCACTGCAGTGAGATGCTCACCTGCACCCTCAATGGCACTCCAGTCCTTTTATCTGTTTTAGGGATAAAAATTGGCCAATCAAATAAAGTGTTGTCTCATGCCAGTGGTCCTTTTTTCTGACCATGATAATTATCTCCCATTCTGCGATGACATTTGCCTTTACCATTATCATCTCTATTTGTTTGTCTTTTCTCTTCTGTCTTTTAGAGACCTCCCATTGGTATATTTCCTTTGTATTCTCATGCTTCTATTTTTCCATTCCTTTCTACTCCTGTGTTCTTTCTTCTGCTTTTTTTCCTCCTGCTCATTAGCTTCCTTCAATCACCCTCTGCCGCTCTGAGAGTCCCGTCTCTGTAGCTCCACTGAGGGTCCAGAGAGCCTCCTCATTATTCCACAACATGTTAGTCCCTTACATAAACATGCTGCTAAAAATAAACCCTTTCCTTGCCAGCCACCTAGCACACCATAGATGCCGAAATATTCCCACTGATCTGTAACAATATACTACTGTTGCTCCCTTCGTTCTGTCCCAAAAGAATTGTTTTTGTATTCTTTTTGGAAAATGGATTTGTATTTTCATGCTACTCTTTAGGGCCGACAAATAAGGTCTATGACTGTGTCATGCAAAACAAATACCACAAACCACAGCGTGCTTGCATTGTTTATTTCAGCTGTGGATGTTGAGTTTGAGTATTTGAGCCAGTATTTCACACCACAGAGCCAGAGGAAAATCATGCATTTGGTCCAGCCCTAGGCTGATGCGACACACTTGATTTCCTCTGCAGCCCAATTAGACCATTTTAACCTCACTTTGATTCTGTGACAAATTGGAGACACTTTGGAGATACATAATATGACACACACCTTAAAATAAAATGGTTGGGGAGGGTGAACAAATTCTGATTTACTTGTCACACCAATTATTTTTCACGCAGAAGTACTTCATCAATTTGACACATGATTTATAACTTGGGGCCTATTACAGTACAGATGGTTACTGTTTTCCTTATCTATCCTGCACAGCTATAATACGAAGCTCCACTGTTTAGTGTATGCAGTCTGAAACATTGTGAGACATTTTAAAGTTTCTCCGTTCCCTGTGGATACATGTCAAATGTTAAGGTATAATCAAACAGGATCCCAACAGGGTCAATGGTGTCTTCACCACAACGTCAATTGTCCCTCCAGAACTAATAGCCACCTTCATTTATCATATGCACAGCTCGCCTTGAGAGCTACGCTGTATCAACAACTACCGAAAGATATTTGTCTCTTGGTTCGTCTGCCTTATTTTAGTCTCTTGCCCCCAAGCCTCTTCTGGCCTTTTTCTAGGGTCAACACAACGCTGCATGGAGTTACAAAGAAGCACGCAAGTGTTCTTTGAGTAAGAATGCTGTTTTTGTGAACCTCAAAAGCTATATGTCCAGAAGTCATAATAATATTTAGCATATTAGTTACTCAGGATTAGTGTGAGAGCCATGGAGCCATAGAGCCATGGAATTTACTGTGCATTTACTGTGTGCACTACATTTAGCTTTCCAGCTTTTGCATTCACCTGGGAACCTTCTTAAATGGGATGTGAAATCAACAAATAATAGCGTCTATACAACAAGCAGACACCACAGGCTCCTTGGTCCAGCACATTGCTAGGAGGATACATCTCGATTAATAGTGACTGAGTGCATTGTGGTATTTTCTAGATTAACCTGAGGTTCATTTCATTTCTCTTAATCAAAACTGAATGACTGGCAGCTTAAGGTGTGGAAAAGGGTGAACAAATGAGAACTAGGAAGTAAAAAAATGAAATTAAACTGTAATGGAGGCTTTGAATGTCTCAGTCCTTTGTTGAATTCTATCTCTATGTCTACCCCTCTCTTGAGCTGTAAACTAATTCCAACTGAGCCACTTTTTGTTTTGTTTCTTTCAGGACAAATTACAAATTCAAATGTCTAATGAACGGTTTAGCCACAGTCTAATTGGATGCTAAATTTAGTAGCTCATATAGGTGTAAGTCTACAGTGTATTGGCTATGCAAGATGTAAGCTAGCTGGGAGTATATCATTCCCTGTGGTGTTAGTGCTGACTTCACAGATGTCTGACCGTGATTTAATCAATCACATCCTTGGCATATTGCTTTTACTAAACGGGGCTCTCAAGCCGGCCTCCAGCTGGAGACAAAGCCATTCTTTCATTCTTCTCTCGTTCTCCACTTTCCCTGTGCAACCATAGCGTCACAACCTGTTCACCCACATCAAACATGTCCTTCATGTGCCAATCAGTCATCTCCATACCTGTATCCCTCATGTCTACCCAGTTGCTGGCTCAGTTATAGCAGACAAAAAATTACATGTTCTAAGATTAATGTTAATAGGTTGTGGAATTCTGTTATGTCGACATCAGAGATGAATGCAGAAAAAAACGTATTTGCACTGGAGTGAAATTTCTCCACAAGCGAAGAAAGAAATAGTCTACACAACTGATTTGTGGCGTCTCACATTTTGCCCAAGGTCTGATGATTTACGCACTGCATTTAGCCAAAGAACCTTGGTTTTGGAAACGCTTTTGTACTGAAGCTACAAAGGCAACACCTTGCTCGATTGCTCCCCATTTTAAGCACTGCATATTGTTTGATTGTTGCTCAGTCATCATTGAAGGCAAGCCAAACAAACCCACGGTGATCCCCACTGACCTCGATAAAGTTGAGTAGTGCCACAGATATTCATCATGCTCCTTCAATGACCTTGTGAGTGCAGTTGCAGGTTAAAAAGGGCCCTGCGTTTCTGAAGAGAGGTCAGAACAGACAGACAGAGTTGGACTGTTCCAGACTTGGTGGTAGCGACTTTCAGACCAAGGTTACACATTTACACACTCAGTGGGGAGGGAGGTAATGTTATATGGTAATGTGGTAGAGGAACTGGCTTCGACTGCTGGCAGCAACAATGTCTTCTGTTACTATGACTCTGGGTCCACACATGCTGGGGTGTTTACATCCTAGGTATACATAAGTTATGGGACTCAGAAAGTTTAATTGGGGTTCTACAGTGGCTTGTTAATGCCTCAGTGAACCAAAACAGTAGATTCTTCCCCACCGTTGCTATAAAGGGAAGCCACAGTCCCCGAGAGCTTTCAGTCGAGATTTCTCTCTGAGCAGCAAGCAAATGGTCCAATGAGGAGGGAGGTTCTAGATGAAGAGGGCGGGACATATCCTCGTGTCACGTTAACATTCAGTCCGCTTGCCTGTGGTCTTTCAATTATTCATCCATGCATGTTACATCATTTTATCTAAGCTAGTGGAGTTGTTTCTTGTTTCAGAATTCATCCTGTGGATATTCATAGATTCGACATTAGACGTAGATAGATTGGTCTCTGCCTTAAAGATGTAATGCAATCACTTAAATTTTCTCAGTGTGTGTTAATTGCCAAGTGAGCTATATAATACTGTTTCATAATTTATGAGCTTATTACATTGCTTAACTTGACATGAAAGAAAAGGCAAACACAGTGGATGGCAGTGATGACTTTTTGTAAATCAATATAAAGTTGTTTTCATTTAATTTCATGCTTGTGTGTTTGTGCCTTCCATGACTGAGTCAGAGTAGGATGGGTTTATAATGTATATGATGCAGGGCGATATGTTCGAGTGTAGTACGCAACGTTTATCATGACAGACTAGATTAAACTAGATTTGTGGCAGTATATACAGGTGCATGTGATACTGTACCTACTATTCAATTTTAAAGTAGTAATTCAACATCTTGGTTTCTTGGATCTCCTGTTATTATGTTATGGTTAATATCCTCTATGAATGTATGCTTGTACATGTAAACATGTAAAGTGATGTTTGCTCTGCTAGTCTGACTGCTCCTGTGACAGGGGCTTTGCAGGCCTGACTAATCAGCAAGTTAAGACTGTCCCCCGGGCCAATGCTCCCCGCGGCCACCATGCTCATCCACACACCACAGGGATATGCGGGGATGCATTCAACCACATGCTAAGAGAGGGGGAAGGAGATAGCACTAAGGCAGAAAAAGGAATCACAAAGAGAGGAGTAGAGTGCACTCATACATTTATCCATTCACATGTCTGGAGAATGAAAGTTCAAAGTGTACATCCATCTTCCTTCCAAGAGAGTAGTAGGGATTGCTTATTGCATTGTGCACATCCATGCATTATGTGGGTCTAAAGCCACTCTAGTCAGCAGGTACACGCTAATATCCAGCTCAACTCATACACCCAGATAGATGGATGCCAGTTGGGGAGACGAGTTATTAGGAGCATTAACCTGGGACCCATGTATCCTGCCTCAGAACAGGTGGCACATCTGCAGCAGCCTCCACCTCTGAGGCAATCTTGAATTTAATGGTGATTAAAAATATTTGGTAGATTCGTGTTGGAAGGTTGAATCGTCTTTTAAAATGTTTTGATAATTTTATGTTGGTAGAATTCCCTGGAATGCTGGGCTATTTATTTTAATTGAGCTTTCAGATATGAATTTTATATTGCAGAGAGGATTGGGGGCCCATAAATGAACTGGGGGCTCTGAGCTGTTGCAGATAGAGCACATACTAAACTCTTCTTTAGATTTAAATGTAATCACCATGCATTCATTGAATGCAGTAGACACTACTACAGAGTGACTGCCATCCTAGCTAGTACTACAAGTAGTAGTAAGTAAAATACATCTTAGAGAAGCACTGAAATATTACTTCTCATATCTATGCAATGATAAAGCAGCACTTGCATAGATCTGGAGACAACATTTGCCACCCACCAAATTGTTCTATGGTTTTCTATTTTTAGTCAGTGAATGAAACAAGAATACAGTAGGCAGCATTTAGCGCCTCCCTTGTTGCTCCTTCCTGAAATGGGATTTCAATAAATGATACTATTTTTGGCTCATTTCTGGTTCACAGCAGACTTTTGGTTATAGAGAAGTTAAGGACCAGGGATGGCTCACTACAATGTGAATGTGCTTCATGTAGATGGTGAGTTATGTAAGCAGCACATGGCTTCAGTACTATGGTTCTCTCTGTGTATGATCCTGTGCAGTCCGCTGTGGCCCCTAAAGAATGATAGATCTAGCAGACGGCTATGAAATGGAGAATAGACTTTGAAATACTTCAGTTTATGGACTCATGCGAGCGTGTTTGTATGAGTGTGGCATGTTTGCAGTGGAGTGGGGAGTCTGGGTGTCTGAAAAAGGGCTGGGATGGCTTTCTTTCTCGCGTCTCTCTCCAGCCTAGAAGTGGAGTGTCTTTTCTCCCCCCTTCCCCCTCTTCGAGCCGCTGGCCCTCGGTCAGGTAACAAAAAGGATAGTATCACAGGACGGTGAAACCCAAAGTGGCCCCGCCTGCCTCCATATGTCTGTTCATGTGAATGTGTGTGTCTCTGCGAGGCTCTCACCCGTACCTGTCATATATCCTACCTTATCTTCTTTGTGCTCCGTGTGTTTGCCTGTTTGCTGCACCCCTCTAAACACACCCCTCCCCAGCCCACTCTCACCACCCTCTTGTCACACACACCCCACTTCCCAAACCCCCATAGGTATGGTCTATGTTTCTAGAGCCGTTGCTATGCCAACAGCCCAGTTTCCATGCTTTAGCTGTAGGAGAAACTGATCAGAAGTTTAGTCCACTCTGCCTCCCACTGGATATTGCAGACAACTGCAGGCTTCCAAGCACCAATTTCCAGACCAACCCCCAAGGGGGCAATCAGAGGCAGCATTGGCACAACAATTTAGCAGTTGTAGTATTACCATATGCCAAAATTAATATCTCTATTTTATAAATTAAACAAACAAAAACAAATCCTAGTTTCAATTTGATATACTGCACTAGCTGGAACAACAGTATTATTTTCAACAGCAGATATGCAGCCCCAGCTTCTTTCTTCAAGTAGCCTGGAGGCTGTACCCAGCCAGCCACAGAGGACCACCTCAGGTGCTGTAGAGCAGGGCTGGTAGAAAGGCCATTCCCCTGGCTGCACTAGCTCTTACCTGAGAATGCACTGAACCCCTGAATGAAGCATGAAGGAGAATGAATAATTGAAGATGTTGAGTTGGGAGGTGGAGGGGGAGGGAGGTGCCTAACTATACTTCAACTGCTGAGTCTCTCTCCATGTTTTAGTACTCTTTTGAGCTGATCCTCAGATCTTGGGTTAGTGTTTTACACGGCCTTTTCCTCTCCTCTCAAACCCTCTGCCTGCAATTTAGTATCTGTGCCAAACAAACAGGCCCCTGTCAGTGCAGTTACCTCCCTTGGGAACTAATACAACTAACACCAATTGATAAATACTCCCTTCCCTTCTGGAAATGGTTAACATCCCTCCTCCCACCGTCTCGCTCTGATTCCGTTGCTGGTTCAAGTGATTGTCTGTTTGCCTATCTTCTTTGCTTGCTTTTTCTGTCTGTCTATTTGTCAGTATATTTTCCCTGGTTCTGTCCGTGTCTTCTGCAAAAAATTGTACACATTATTACATTCAACATTACTTTTCATCAAAACAAAAATCCAACTCGAGTGCACAACAAAATGTACAGTCCAATCCACCAACAAAACAAACATTCTCTCAGTATGAAGATAAACCCAGAATGCTGGCCAGACAGACAGACTTTCTATGGGCTCCTTGTGTTCTGCCTGTCCAAGGCATTGCCTTCACTCTCTGAGTGACAACTACTTGCATATATGACATATGCACATGTAGCCAATGCCAGATATGTGCTTTGGCCCTTGTTTCCCCAATCCACACTTTTAGAGTGTTGCTAAATGGATGGGAAATCAGTTGTAATTCTATAAAGTTAAGATAATATATCATTTGTAGTTACTACTTGATCACTAACAACACCCTCCTTTGTAACACTCTAAATGACCATTTTGCTATTCGTCCCCTTTTGTGTTTAAAATGATATTATATTTTTGTATGGTATATCTAAACCTTTTTTCCTCTCTCATACTGTATCTCATCTATCTTTTCTTTTGAGCTCTCCTCCTGAAGAACAATGGTTCTTGTTCTCTTTTTCTTCCTGGTGATCAATTGTATTTATTGTATTTTTCTGTTCTTCTCTTCGCTCTTTTTTCTCCCTTTCAGCACATGTTTGCCCCTTTGTCTCCTGTTTGAGATATTGTGTGTCCATAGTTCTTTATTTTTGTCTTTTATTCTTTGATACTTATCAGACTGACCAAACTAAGCCTCTCTTGTGTTTCCAGGCTTTCCTTCCTTCCTTCCCTATCTTTTCTTGCAGCTCTGTTTTTCTCTCTTAACGTGCTGGTGTTTGTAACAATCTCACTCTGTGTTTGGTTTGGTTTTGTAACCTCACTGTTCATGCCATTAATACTTGCTATCTCTTGTAATACAGATAAATGTTTAATCTCCAGCTTGCTTTCTATTTCTTACATTCCTTCTTGGACCTTCTATCTTCTCTACAGTCTTTATCATTTCTGTGTGCCTCTTCCATTGTGTGCGTGCAAATTCAGCATCCTCTGTGTCTGTTCATTTCTTTTCTCTGTCTGTTTCTCTTGCTGGTCTTGTTATTCCTCTCTTTATTTACTGTTCAGTATTTGGCTAACAGTGTTTCAGTGTTCTGCCTCTCCATGTGCCTTGACCAGTCATCTATGGAGTGCTCTGTGTCCAATGTGTCACATAACATTGGCCAGGATTTTCTCACTGGCGCTTTCTCTTTCTATCTTTTCTCATGATTTCCTTAC
The DNA here is from genome assembly GCA_900323365.1 of Monocentris japonica. NCBI lineage: Eukaryota > Metazoa > Chordata > Actinopteri > Trachichthyiformes > Monocentridae > Monocentris > Monocentris japonica. The sequence goes on along the minus strand of OOFE01041189.1, from coordinate 51,393 downwards.
TCACATATCATCTTTTCTCAACTTGATTATTCTTCTTTTTTTTCTTTTAACTTTGTGAATCTCCTTGTTTTTATGATGTATGAACATGGAGGTTTTTCTCTCACAATGTTTGTCCCACTTTAACATTATGTTACCTTTTTTTAACAACCCCGTTTGTGAAGGAACTAAACTTAACATCTATTGTACCTAAGTACCAGCTCTGCAATGGGAGATCTCTGCTCTCTCGTATATGTCCCTTTTATATTTTGTGTTGCTGTTGCTGATTCCCTGAGAGAACTGAGAGATTTACACACACACACACACACACATACACACACACACACACACACACACACTGCAAACTGTTCAACATCTGTGACATTAGCTGTTCTTTTAAACATCTGGTCCTGTACATGTTGCTATACATGTCTGTCTACTGTATATAACGTTATGTTACTATACATGTCATAATACATGTGTGTCTCATTTTTGTCTTTAGAGGGAATAAGGGGTGGTCATGAACTGTATGGGGGTGGACATAATTTGTTGGCTTCTGTCAATCTAAACTAAACCCTGACACATCATGTAATAGTGTTTCTCGTTTGTGTTTTGTCTGAAAATGTGTTTTTGTTGGAGGTAACTTTCTTGTTAGAGACATTTTGGATGCTTGCCACAGTGGACATATGTATAGTCATCTCAGATTCCAAGTTTTGTCAAACAGGACTCACCACATCAAATATCCTCAATTCTGGTGCCTGCTTTTAATCTGTGGAGTATTTGGCAGACTCTATTGGCTTCGTTCATGATAGCTAGATGAAATACAATCTACTTTGAAATGACAGATCCATCCAAAGCAAACTTGGACTCAATCAGTCATTTTATAGAAAATCTCAAATGTCAAACAGGTGGAGGTTGGACTCCCTGTATTATCAGATATTCTGTCTTCCTGGAGATGAGTTAGACTCTCAGCAGATGCACATATTTTTTTCCTCTGGGTCAACCTGCTTTTGTACCTACAGGGGTAACAAGCCAGCTAACAGCCCCAAGGGCCAACCCCCCGATGCTGATGGCCACTCCTCTGTGACTGACCTGGCCAACTCTCTCACCGGAGACATGGTGATGGTAAGACCCTTGGTCCCACCCCTCATCCACCCCAGGCCTACCTCTGCAGATACTGATCAGTGCATTTGTTCAGATGTCCCATGGCTGCATGAGGTGACTCTCCGTCATCAGGGTGGGCTAGTGCTGCTGAGTCATTCTGCCTACACAGACCTTGTTGATTTGAAGCTGTATAGGTGCATAAGAGAGCCATGCCAGAAAATTACACAGGCACGCTTACAGTAGCAATCAAGTGAGATGAGCCATTCAAGGTGACTCACACTGTTTGATCTAGTGTAAAATTAGACCTGGAATACTTCACACTGGCTCTGCCTGACAGGTATAACAGCAATATTGACAAATGTTGAGAGTGACTCATTATGAGTCTTTGTTATTTGAAAATTGCAGCTCTCAACTGAAAAGGTGAAACTTCTGGCATTGAAATCAACAGCAAGTAATTCTCCAAGTGAGTGCTGGCATGCAAACTGCTCCTCTAGCTGGCCAATTGAAAGTGTTACTGGATGTAGGTCCACTGCTTCCTCGTTCACTAAGTGGGCTTATGACCTACTGGTTGTGTTATCTCCCTCTCCCTCAGACCATTCCTTCCAGTCTGTGCTATCCTTGCAATGAGAGAGGAAACAGCAGAGGAGAGAGGGAGAAGGTGGAACCACAGGAAAAAAAAAACAAAGAATAGATAAAGACAGCTGCAAGTGCAGAACATCAACCTTGGGCTGTGCTTTCCTGCTGCCCTGCCCATTCTCTCCATGCCCCTCGCGCTATGCTCGCTCTCGCTCTCCCTGTCTGTCTGCTGCTTTCTATCAGATAGTGGCCTTTTAGTGCACAGCAATGATAAAGCCGCCAGAGTGGCTGAGAGAGAGAATGGGTGGTCTAAAGCTCCCCTATCTTTAATCTGAGCACCTCCTGCCTCTTAAGAACATTAGTGAGGAAATTAAACTCTCTCAGTCTGCTTACTGTCGGGCCGATCTCCCTCTTTGAGCAGCTTGTTGAGTATTCCTTGATAGAAATGCAGCTCCAAAATCTCTTTTGCCCTCACAGTTTCTCTCTGTCAAAGATGTGTGCATGTGTGTGTATGTGTGTGTGTGTGTTATTAATGTGAGTGAAAGGGTGTGTGCACGTGATCTTCCTTTTTGTGTGCCTATGCGCGTGAGTGTGGCTGCATATGCTGATACTATATATACTTGACTCTGCTGCCCCTGTGCTTGCACCGTGCAGCTGTCTCCAGGTTCGGAGGACGATGACGGTGAAGGGCCTATCAGTGAGAAGCTGGGCCGGATCCAGTTCAGCATAGGCTACAGCTTCCAGGACTCCACCCTCACTGTCAAAGTTCTCAAAGGCCAGGATCTCCCCGCCAAGGACTTCTCTGGCACCTCCGACCCGTTTGTTAAACTCTACCTGCTGCCTGACAAGAAGCACAAGCTGGAGACTAAGGTCAAGAGGAAGAACCTCAACCCCCACTGGAACGAGACCTTCCTGTTTGAGGGTCTGTATGGCTTTCAATCATCTGCTCATCGATGAGCTGTTGCTGAAATGCATGTTGAAAATAGAGGCTGAAGGGACTCAATGCACAAACCAAACAAGTACAGATTCTGTACAGTTCCATGGTTCATTCATAGTGATGATGAAGAGCGCTTTCTAAATACGAAAAGAGGATTGTGGGAGTGAAAATTTGCAGTCAATGTGTGAAGGTTCATAGTTAAATGTTGTATGCACAATGATGTAACTTTTACTCCCTTTCAGTAATTAGATACTGCTCAATAAACATCAGACATGATTTATAGAAAATGTTTAACAGCTCCCAGGTATAGAGGAGTGAGGTGTCTCACCCCTGAATGACCTGAATTTGCCTCATGATGACCATTGGGCTGGGGTGACAGCGCAGTGGTAAGAAAGACAAAATAAGGTGCAAAATGCTCAAATAACTTGCAAAAATAAAACAATAGCTCTCTTGAATAATGAATTAGTCCTGTCTTTGTGACGACAGAAGAATGACCCAGCTTAGTCATTTACAAAAGTGCTATTGCATGTTGGCTGTGGCCAAATTCATGCCTGTAAGCATAGTGCACATTGCACTCATTGCTGTTCTTTCAATGTCATTTTTGCACTGTCAGGGATGTATTTCTCACTCTGTCAGTGTTTCAGTGTGTGTTATCTGTTTGTCTCTGTCTCAGGCTTCCCTTATGAGAAGGTGAGAGAGCGCACTCTCTACCTTCAGGTGTTGGACTACGACCGTTTCAGCAGGAATGACCCCATTGGAGAGGTGTCAATCCCCCTTAACAAGGTGGAACTGGGACAGATAAAGACCTTCTGGAAGGAGCTCAAGCCCTGCAGTGATGGCAGTGTAAGACAGCAGGGACCACAAGGATCAGTGGCCAGGGAGGCTGAAGGCTGTGATTGAGCCTTCATGTGGGAAATCAGGAGGGAGGGACGGCCATGAGGCCTAGGGATGATGAATCCAGTGTTTGGGTCTGATGTTGTATTTACAGTCCTATTAAAGCATGTGAGATTGACATAATGTAAGGGTGTGCTATACACTCAGAAATGCCAGAAATGGCATAAGGGGTTAGAGCAGAAAGGGTAGTAGTATTGTAAGATTACACAGCATGCTACTGAGTAATCTGGAGTTTACTGTTCCCTGTGTGTGTGTGTGTGTGTGTGTGTGTGTGTGTGTGTGTGTGTGTGTGTGTGTGTGTGTGTGTGCGTGTGCGCGCATGTGCACATTTGCATGTTCTTCAGGGGAGGCGGGGAGACTTGCTGGTGTCTCTTTGCTATAATCCCACTGCCAACACCATCACTGTGAACATCATCAAAGCCCGCAATCTCAAAGCCATGGATATCGGGGGAACCTCAGGTACAGATTCCACTCTGTTTGCTTAGTCTTTTCTCTCTCTATCTCACCTTCACCAGTCTGAAACCATTCTCATGACACTGGACGCCCTATGGCTTTACAAGTTGCTCTGGCTCTGTGTTCAAACATTTGCTGACCTGTCCATGCAGTGGAAGGTTACCGTCTGGGTCCCTACCTGGGTCTCACCACAGACAGCTATAGCAGCAAGGTGACCTTCCATCAGGGATCTCTCTTTCTCTTTCTCTCTCTCTCTCTCCTAGTATGATCTTTAGCCTCCCAGCTAGATGTGTGTGTCAGCTCAGCTCACTACTCAGTGCCAGCCCCGGTCTGGTGGTGGTGGTGGTGTTGGACGGTATCAGGTCTCATAGTGAATTCAGCAGCATGTTTTCAGAATATTACTGATTCCTACAGTTGCGAAAGCAGCTTCTGTTATTGTTGTTCCAGAACTGGTACTACAAATCCCAGGCCCTATTTCCATAAATACTCCCTCATCTGTATGTTTCTTCCCTCGGTGGAGAAGTTGACCTTGAGCTCTAACTAGGTATCTGCTTCCCTGCCGCCTTTTTTGACTTTAACAATCAAGAGGGTAATTGCAAACCTGAGCCCAAATCAGCTCCTATTGGCAACTTCATCCTACACTGGTTGTTGGTACACTTTATTCTGTTTCCATCCATTTTGCAGATCCCTATGTGAAGCTGTGGCTGATGCACAAGGATAAGCGTGTGGAGAAGAAGAAGACAGTGACAATGAAGCGCTGTCTCAACCCTGTCTTCAACGAGTCCTTCCCCTTTGACGTGCCCGCCCATGTGCTGAGGGAGACCACCATCATCATCACCGTCATGGACAAGGACAGGCTTAGCCGCAACGATGTTATTGGCAAGGTAACGCTTGACCATACTGCTGTCTTGTCACCTTGGGTACAACATCTGAGATCATGCGATTCTTAGGAAGTCTCTGTTATCATTGGCTCTCTTCTTTCCGCTCTCTTTTCTTCCCTCCCTTGATTTGTTAATCTCTCTTCACCCTCTTAGATCTATTTATCGTGGAAGAGTGGACCAGCAGAGGTGAAGCACTGGAAAGACATGATGGGTCGGCCGCGTACTAACGTCGCCCAATGGCACGCTCTCAAGGCCTGATCGTGCTGCTCAGCTTCCTCCTTGACCCCTCCCCGTCTCCTATTTTCCCTTCCCCTTCCTGTCCACTCCCGTCCTCATGCACAAGACTGACTTGCTGCCAGGCTGCGAAACACGGGTACAATTAGCCATCTGCTCTCTTAAACCTTTAAACTCTTGTCTCTTCTCTTAAAATCTCTATCTTCTCTATTCTTCTCCAACTCTTCTCTCTTCTTCTGTTCCTTCTCATTTGGCCCTTCTTATTTTCTGTGTCCACCACTTTGCCAATGGTCCCCCTGTTTCTGACTGTCTGTATGTCTGTCTGTCCTCATGCACTTCACCTGTGCAGATCTTGGTTCAGTTGGTTTCTTTGTTGACCCTTTCTCTTTGCGAGACCCCTTGGTTGTGAACTGCAATGCAGCCCCTGACCTATATAAGGTGCCAGTCCCGTGGGATCACAGAGAATCTTAAGTATGGCGTAATGATCTAATCTCATGTAATCCTACTGTATGACTATTCCAGGTAAACAATGCTATACAGTATGTACTGTATGTACGTATACATATATATATACTATAGGCGTATAGATTGGCAGAGCTCCCCCTATACACGTTAGAAATATATGTTGTTGTTGTCTTTAAAAGCCATCTCTCCTGTCTCTTCATTTGTTGGCTTGACCTTGTCATCTGTTTGGACTGTACTATATCCTCCCCCTCGTTTTCTTTTCACTGAAAAGTGGTTCAATGTTCAGCTGAAGTTGTAGAAAGCAATCAATGTACGGTTTGTGATGACTTTCCTAAGAACAACCGGACTCAAAATTGAATTGTTGATACTGCTGTCTCTTTCTCCCTCCCTTTTCTTCACTATACCTTTCTTTCTCTCTCTTTTCTTATTGTTCTCTCTTTCTCTTCCTCTGGCACAATATTAGTGAATCTCCCCTTTCTGGACCCCCTAGTCGTCTGTGTGCTGTGGGTGCTGTGCTGTAGCTCCAACAAAAGTAGAGATAAAAAAAAAACTGAAAAAACTTACTGAACTGGGAAAGCCAAAATACAATAAACTTCTGAAAAGGATCACTCCTGGTTTTCCCAGACAAAAGCCCTGACATGGAGAGAGAAAAAAGAAGACCAAAAAAATCCCCCAAAATGCAATGATGTCATTTTTCACAAAATCACCAACTGAAGAAACCAATTAAAATGTTCTTCCAACGTTAAAATGAAAATAGAAGCAAAAAGCAAGTTCCCTGGGTTGTGCCGTGTGCGCACATGCATTTGGGTGTGTGCACGTGCTTGTGCATATATTTGTGTACACTATGAGTTGTTTGTGCTACCCTGTGCTCTT
>OOFE01041189.1:0-40000 GCA_900323365.1 Monocentris japonica | reverse complement strand
ATTGAATTTGGACTCATTATTGCTCGGTTTGAGGCCATACCTGGGGTTGGACATGGATGTAGGGGAGTGGATTTCAGAGGAAGGATGTATGCCATCACTCTGACCCTGTAAAAAGAACATGCATGCTCACGATTTGGGCACTCATTTCTGGATAGACCTGTCATTAAGCACAACTGACTCCCTTGAACTTGCCATTTAATAGGCTTATCTCTTGCATAGTCAGATGTACAGTATGTAAGACCTCTTAAACACCAGTATGCGCAGCATGCAAAAACAGGATTATTGCAAGAACCGAAATTTGAACTACAGTATGGACTACTACTTTCTGGAAATAAGGGTTTTTAATAATTCTTATACTGTAGGCATGCCCTTCCCTGCTGCCATGTTTTCTATGCAGAAGAGTCAAGTAGAGTAGGATTGATCTGTCCAAACTTTGCTTCCAACATGGCCCTTGTGTTCTTGACATATTCAGCCCAATTCTGCGCCCAGAGAAATGCACAGGGCCTTAGTCTGGCTATTTTTGGTTAGGTTTCTGTACACTCCCTTCCACATTTTCCATATGCCTTGTATATCTGGCAGGGCCTGGGTACAGTACGGGAAAGAAGCTTATCCATTTCAGATTACTTTTAGTACTGTCTCCACCAGGCTGGGACACAGGCATGATACGGCACAGCAGATACTCCCAGGAGCAGTCTGCAGGAAGGACAGTGGATACAGGCCTCCCTTCATTTGTAATGCCATCCTTCTGAGGGAGTCCCAGGAGGTCAGAAAATACACACTCGCATGCATACGAACAAACAGTGCTAAGAAAACCTCCCTTTTATTCATACATTGATCATTCATTTGGACTCTTTTCCCTAAACGTTAATTGGATCAGTTGTAATTGTAAGTTGTAAGTTGTAATTTATTTATAGCAGCCTCTAACTTTTGTCATAATGTGGACATTTTGGCCAGGTAGGTAATAACATAAGCGATGCAATAAATTTATCTGCTGCCAGACAACACAGAAATATTTAACTAGTACTAGCAGCATCAGGGCTTAGTCTGATGGTGACTCCTTTGCATCACGGATGTAGAGGGTAACACTCCTTTTTCTCGACCCCCTTTCTCAACTTACCATGGCCCACCTCTTCAACAAAGAGTGCTCTAACTTAAAACACACAATTGTGATGTGTACAATCTAATTTAATGTATTTATTTATGTATTTTTGCCAACTTTGTATAGTGTATAAATATCTATAAATATATGAAAAATGACAGTACTGTATAGATTTTAGCTGCCTGGTAAGGTTAATAGTATATACTTGGTAGACTAAAAGAAAAAGCGTAGAGCCGTTCAAAAGCCAGTTATTGAGAACATGCTTTCTGTAAAACCTGGTGCCACTGGTTCTTTTTATATTCTAGGTTTCGTTTATGGTTTATTTTTTTATTCGCCAGTGGTATCCAAAGTGTGCGTTGTTCTTCTTTTTGTCTGTTTGTTTGTTGATTGGTTTGTTTGTTGTTTTTCTTGACAAGACACAGCGAGGTTCTGGCAGCCAGGAGAGTGCATTGGAACGCAGAAAGGGACCCTGTGCAGTAGTGTATGTTAGGTGTCTGTCCATGGTAGTGCTAGTGCTCTCTGTGCAGTGCCTCCCTATTCCCTTCTCACTAGTGTAGTTGTGTCGTGTGATGCAGTGTGTGTTAAAGATGTGGGATGACCATGTTAAGCTGATGCTGACAGATGCCCTCTCTCTCTTTCCCTTGTCCACTGCGCTTCTTCATTACAATCCGCCATTTTAATCCTCCACCAAGTATAGATTTCCACTTCATCTGCCCCATTGTTCATTTATTCTCCCACTGAACTGTTAACGCGTATGCTGCAAGAGGCAGACTAATTCCTCAGTAATCCATGCTTCCTCATCTATCTGTGATTCTTTGTCCATTAGCAGCTCCAGCTCTCATCCCTCCTTTTCCCTGTCTAGGGAAATGCACCCAGTACATTACTGTACTGCATGGGAGGCCCTATATTTTCTACAGAGCTCTGTGGACCAGAGAATGATTTAGCACAAACCTTCTTTGAAAAGGAAGGGAGCTGTACAACAAGGAGGTTCCCAACCTAGCTTCATGCACCTCTGTTTTATCTCTTTATCGTTTGACCTATGGGACGTACTTGAGGCAGTGTATGAGATCACGCCCAAAGCTCCATCACCTCCCATATACAAACCCTGAGGAGAAGGGCAGCTGTCAGCACAATGTGCAAAAACACAAAACAGCCATATTCAGAAGTAAAATTTTTTTGACTCAAATTTATGTTGTGGTGGCTGATGAACGTCTGTGCCACCCTTCATATACCTATTTGTAGCAAGAGTAACAGAATAGCCTTAATGATTGGACCAACTACACAATAATGTAGTAAGAGTGGGATATGTGCATTTGTAATGGAATATTATTACCTTTCCCTTTCCCACACCAAATTTATTACTCGGTATTCCAATGTGTTGCTTGGTTGCTCTGTACATATCTGTGTAGTACTTCTGTTGATGTCCCTGTATTAGGATAGTGTGGGTTCTTGCTGGGCTGGCTCCGTAGACACCCTCTCCCTCCTGCACCTTCTCATTTCCTCTAACTTAAAACTTCAAACATTCCATTTGAACCAAGAGAGAAGCATGTATGGTATTTAAACTTCATGTAGGCTGGGCAAAAAGCTGCAGAAGGGCTGAACCACAGACATTTCCAATGGAGCCATGATAATAATGAAAACATCTTGTCTGTGTTCATGTCCCTCTGAGAACCTCATCCCTGCAACTGACAGCACACTCAACATAAGGTCCTTCACACATGCCTCTCTGCTCCTCCAAACTTGCCCCCATGCTGATCTCATTGGCTCTGAGAGGTCACCGGGTCACTGACTAGCTTGGGGAGTCATTGGCCTGCCCCACTGGGATGTGTGCATGGTCATACATCTCCAGGTACCTCCAGGCTCCTCATCTACAGGCCCTACAGAGAGGCTTGCGGATGTGAAGGGTGAGGTAAGGTGGAGGTGGGAGAGCCCTGGGGAGGTGGCGGAGAGGCCTGTCCCTGAGGACACATCCTGGGTCAGGAGGGAAGGGAATGAGGGGGTCTTGAGGTCAAACCCAGTAGCACTTTGGTAACGCGTTCCATGTTCTTTAGCCTCTCCTGTTTTTTGGCCGAGCGGACTGTGATCTTACTGGTTGATTTTCTCGTCCTCCTCCACGCATCTGTATTACAGGGTGTATTGGGTGGGCGGAGCTATGGAGCTGAGCTCTGATTTTGTTCCATATTAAAGAATCATTTTTACTACACCTGTGTTGAGAAATGAATTGGTCTTGGTTGCTCTTTTTTGCATGGTTAATTGGAGATTGATTCTGCCGACACATATTTCCATTGGAAATGGCAGACACACACACACACACACACACATATTGAATGGTAAGGTGTAATATAAATGATTAGAAACTATAATGATGCCCATTCCAATTTAACATGTATACCCATTTGCTGATGGTTAAAGACATCAATTTGCAAGGCTCATTGCTCAAATTTTTTGAGAGCAATTTTGTACAAATAATTTCCGTGTGGCAGAGGGCCTCTGCTCTCAGTAACACATTATTCAGAGCAAAGGTATATTATTCACACAATGTTACATGTTATACTCTGAAGGAATCCTTCATGTATTCCCAAGAATGGTGACAGATTTTCTAATGTAGCTTAATTCACTTCTACACTGTTCATGCAGTTTGGTTTCAGTTGGACAGGTTGCAATTAGCTCAACAGTTGTGTACTGCTCCGTGTGAATCCATCAAACATAATTTCATAAATCAATCACTTCTTAGGACATCAACACAATAGACACATTTGATGATCATATGCCTGTGTGTTTTTCTTTAATGTAGTTCTCATCAAGCTACTGAATGGCCTGTCTTGTACATGACAGGAAATGTACTTGCTTTAAATGTCTTGATTCATGTTTGAATCCCATTCTGCTCATCACACACTGCCTCTTTAGTATTTCATCTGCAAAAGCTGACTGAAACTCAAAATGGAAAAAAATGACAATGCAATTTACTCCACACTGTCAGTGCCAGATTTGCCTGTTAAGTAGAGAAGTCAAGAAGGAAGAGGGAACGAAGTAAGTCTTAGGAACAGTAAGGCGATGAAACAGAGACAGCACCTTTGAGACCTGCCACACAAAGAAGGGCCTTAGAGCCTGAGCTGTCTCTTTATATCGTTCTAAATATTAAGCCGATGGTATTCTATGGCAGACATAGAAGCAAGTTATTGACCTGGCAGAGAAACCATTGAGATTTTCTCCCCAGTGCAGGAGAGTATCAAGAGCAGAGTTGAGCAGAAAGCAGACGGACTCACAGACGGACACTAAACCAGCCAAGCTCCTGCAGACAGGGGCCAAGGTGTTGTCCTTCACTGAACTACAACAGACGGCTGCAGGCAAGCCAAGCGCATCACTCGACGGGAGACCCTCGCTTGCATCACCTCGGTCTATTTTTAGACCCACTGCACCCACCTTGTTCTTCTCTTAAGCTTCCTCAGTATTCTAGCTGTTATCTTATCACGAGTGTGAACTGTTGCATAAGGAGCAGAGCTGGTTTTCAGAATGGCTGTCAGTTTTTTATCCTGGATTTGATCAAGAGGGCAGACTTTATGATAATATTCTGATATATACAGTATCACATTTATATATAGTATCACGTTAGCATCTGCATTCATACCACCCCATCTGAGCCAGCTTTATGTTATATGTGAATTATGTAGATGTAGAATAAATATAGCTTGCAGTCTGCAGTATGGATGCCTAAGAATCTATGATGAGAAATGACAATAATCGGCACATTGTGTTTAAAAGAAAGAAACAGGAAATGGGACTGGCAGTTTCAATGATCCAGACGTTTCACTGTAGTTATTTTTTGGAAAAGATAATGAGCAGTTCCAGGCTTGGCACGACAGCATGTCAAGCAAGACAGACTGTGGCTTTGCAATACAAGCAGCAGCTTGGTAAAGACAGGCACCATCGGCTTCCAATGCCGGACAGATGGAGAGAAGAAAGGGAACGCAAAGTGATGTGACAGAGGTGGAGATTCAGTGTGGATCCAAGGGAATGAGATAAGAGAAGGAATGGGATGTGAGAACTAAAGGACAAGTGTGGACATGATGTGAATATGCATTGTCGTAATAAGTGATAAACTGATCCAATGGGAGAGCAGGTTGTCATGGAAAATCCCACTTACAAATAGATTGTCTATTTCATACTCATGCCACCTAATAGCGCAGGTAATGTTACATCCACTATATGAAGATCACAAGGTTTTATGTGATAGCTTGCTCTCTCCAGTTAATTCTGGATTCCTTCTATTGGTGGGTTAGCTAGTAAGGATGTGTGTTCATGTCTGGGTCTCAAGAAATCCTACTGGCGATAGACGCTGATGCTCTTCACAAGAACAAATATCTGTTGCCTGAGTACACCAGTTGGTGAATACTTTGGATTAAAAATGATGCATGCAGATGTATAGTTGGTGTACCAACATTTAAACAATGTTCGATGATAACTCCCTGTCTGGAATGGACATTTTTGTCAAGTTGTCATGCAATTTTCAAGTGATCCATCATCTTACATAATCTTACATCTATTCTGGGGTAGGAGAAGTCTAGTTCAACTGTGGCATAACACTGCCATCGAGTGGCCATATTTTGAAACCGTCAGACCGGTGTGAGTATTTGGTATGAGAACTGGGCGCCTACTTTTGATGCCGGCTCTTCGCTAAAGACAGTGTTGTTGTTATGAGCACCATTTCAAAGTGTACTGACGACAGCTGACTTAAGTACAATTTGCAGATAACAAATCAGGAATCCTATAACACACCTTGCTGTAACATGAGGTAAAACAGAATCTTATTTTGAGCCAATCAGATTATTTGTATAGGACAAGTCTTTAAGAAATAGAGCATGGGCCTGATGGGAACACTATTTGTTGTTTATTGTAAGCAGGCAACCTGTTAAATTATGAACTCATTCTTTAACTGTAATGTTCTGCCCTTGTGCAGAATCTCCTAGCAACGGAGACTTGTTGCCCTACAAAACCATCACTGCGAGACAGAAAGGTGAACAGACAACCTGGAGTTTCAGGTATGCCTGGGGAGTCAGTGGGGATTTTTTGTACTGTAGGGAATTTCTCTAGAATTTATATGCAGTAAAAATATGTTACACTGCAAAGTAGAGCAGTTGGAGCCTTTTCCTCATCCCTTAGTCATCACTGTAGTGGAAACAGCATTTGAAAAAGAGAGGGCATACTGCATTACTCCCTATAGACTGCATCATTTCTTTTTTCAGTGAGCTTTGATGTTGAACTTGTGGATGGTGTCAAAACTAAAGCAATGCAGTTACACCTTGTTTACTGTTGTTGGTCTTTCATTTGTGATTACAGCACAGCCCAAATACCCTTAGGATTGGCCATCCATCACTGTTGTCAGTGAAGGTTTCCATTACACCAGTCACAGATGGCTGAGCAGGGGTGGATAGTCATGCCGACTGTTGCAGCAACAGGCAACAGGGGGCGACTGACCAGCAACACACTCGAGCACACACAAGCTTCTTATGGTGAGATTAGATGATGAGGTGGAAAGCTCTATCATATTTTACTTGAAAGGATGTAACAGTTACAGCATCAACAGACAAAGCTTTGATCATACCGGGTATCTCATTATGGATTAGGATTGAAATGTTTGGGTGCATTGTTCTTCATTGAATGAATAATGTGCCATTATCTTTCACACAGGCAGGGACAACATCCCTCCTTACCTGGGGCATCACTATGGGACAGGCTACTCAGCAAACCTCACACCAGCATTATACTACAGAGCCTGTTTGGACCACTTCGACAACTCTCGAAGGTTTAGGGCAGATGAGGTCTGATGCTCCACAGGCTACAACTCTGAAAATAAAAGTTAGGTTTGGGGTCAGTTCACTCAAATTAAAATATACATGGAAACAGCAATTTACACAATAATGATAGAGCCTTTACCATCAATAATGTCTTCATAACAATATGATACATTATTGATCCCCATAAGGAAGTCTTTTTGCTTGCCCCCCCTCCATAGAGAGGTCAGGGTCAGCTACAGAGCAAGTAGGGATTCAGTGTCTTGCTCAAGCACACTTCATCATGGTAGATGCTTGTTGACATGGGGGGCTTGAACCTGCATTGTTTAGCTGGAGTGCAGTCTCCTTAATCACTACACCACCCTGCTGCCCAGTGAGTTTACACTCTGTTGCCTTAGGTCACTCGGCAACAACAACAACTCATAAGACGTAACAACATTTTTATGGCAAAAGATTTTTAATTCTTGAATCGACTTCCTGTACTGACTGATACAAAACTGTATAAACCCCAACCCTGATTACATGAACACTCTTCTGGAGTGTAGTGCCACCTCAAACATGGGTGCGTTGTTGTCATCCACAGGCTCTTGTTAATGGACAGTTTCATGTCCCAGGCCAAACGGCATTACCAACCCTACACAAGGTCTGATGGCTCAGAGGCCTTGCTAAAGCTCAATGACAAGCCCAGCTACCTTCAGCTGAGTGTGAGGGAAGAAGATAGAAATTAGTGGTGTATAAAGACAATGAACCCTATGAAAGAACAGATGGCAGAGCCAAAAGAGCCAAGTTGTAAATTTCTTCTTCTTTCTTGTCAAGAATATGAATAAAAATAACAATATGCCTCCTCAGACAGAATACAAGGGATTCTTTGTGCCCTGTCAGCCCAGACTAACAGGAAATTCAAGTACCAAACTGTTGAGTCTCAGGGAAAAAGTGGTTTCACTGAGGGAACCGCCCTTGAATTAAACACATTTCTACCTAAAACCAGCTGCATGGTTAGTATTGTTTATTAGGGGTCATGCACCGTATAGGTGCAGGGCACCCATTGTAATCGTGTATTATTATTCTGTATGGGTGTCTATAGCCCATAGAACTGATAGGTCACAAGTACTGCTGCTGCTTCAATTACTACTGCTGCCTCTGCCATGGCCCCATCTTTATGTGTCCCCTTCATTACTGCTTGAGGCTATATTCTTATGAATGATATCATGGTTTATTTTGTTACATTTTTTGTTCTTTCAGCCTTTTTCAATGTTGGTTAATTTTCAGGGTGAACATCGCCAGACAGAAATAGAAGCGACTTCTCGCTGCTATCATTTCCTCTGGTTGACCGACAGCACACATTCAATTTGACCTCTCATTCATCCTGGGGTCATTTTATTTTGCATAGATTGTTTGACAATGTCTTTCTGTGCTGTGTGTCACAGCACTGAGGCTTTACCAATCCTGATCAGCCATACTTCTCGAGAAACAGGATTCACTCGAGATGCCATACGAGAGGTTTGGCCTGCCCAGTGAGTAGCCCTCCTCCGAGCCATCCATACACTGGAAAATGATATCACAACCTCAGCACCCCTTCCTCTTATTAGACCTCTTATTGGACCTCCCTCCTGCCATCATCCCAGATTAAGAATAATTCACCAACTGAGAGGTTAATTGGAAAAAAGGTTAGCATCTATTATCCATATTATCTTTATTCTAAGAAGAAATATTACCTCCATGGTTATAGTTACTATTTCATTTGTTGAGTTTAGTTGTTCTTTTGTTTACTAGGAGCGCTCTGGGTTTGTTCAATGCCTCGAACAACCAAACTTTCCCTAACATGTCTTTTGATTGTTCACACTTTCTTACCAACTATCAGAGCAAGTAAGTGTGTTTGGTATTTTCTGGTGAAGTTATTTGACTTTAAAAAAAAAAAACTTTAAAAACTGGAAGTAAAACTGAGTTGTTAATTGTTTTGTGATCAGCCTGCGGTTGAAAAGCTAAGATCTGGCTGGACCAGGGTGGACTTCAGCACTCAAAGTCAGGTTGGCCAAGCGGTCTAAGGTGCTGTGTTCAGGTTGCAGTTCCCCATGGAGGTGTGGGTTTGAATCCCACTTCTAACAGATAGCTTTTCCAGAAGGGAAATTCTGGAAATCAATGAAGTATCTATCTAAAACAAGCAATGGCTATCCCGTGCAAGACATGGATAGGTAAACACATGATGCACACTTTTCCATTGACTCATATTACCTCTTTTCACAGGTTCAACCGTAGGGGATAGAACTTCGCACCTGTCATGTAACCCAAAACCAAACCCAAGACCAGCATGCATACTACTCAAAGCCCAACATTGCCATTGCTGACTATACTAACACATATTCAAAATTACAAAAAATAAAATGTTGGGCTTGCCACTGACATTGATATATTACTGTGTGATCTGCTTTGATCTCTTAATCCTTTATGTTACTTTCTCATAGAAGAGTCAATAGTTTGTATTTATGAAAATGTGAGTGTGACTAAGAACAGGCACTGTATTGCATTCTCACATCATCAAATCTTGAAAACCTTAATTGTACCAGATCCACATTGTTTTATAATAGTCCTGACAAAAATGGCAAATTTTCTGCTCTGCATGACGTTCTCTTTGTTTTAGTTGAAAAGCTGCCAGTAAGACAGTTGTGTGGAGTGAGTAGTGTGAAAGCCAAGAGAGGGAGGTAGCCATGAAGGAGATGATGTATTTTGTTGCTGCAGACTGCTAATCTGTCACTGACCTACAGAGAATGAAAGGAGTGTAAATCAATGAGCAAAATAATTATGCTCTGACTGAATACGGCACTAATTCCCATGCAAGTCTGTTATATGTCAAAGTGTTTAGCCACCCAGTCATGGCTGTGGAACGAGGAGCAGGACACTGGCCCTGAGGAGCTGATTGTATTCCAATAGCATCACATCATGTGTCACACACTTGCTTACCATACAACAACTGTGGGCTCCGCCAACTCTCAAAAAGTACAGTGATTTTACATTATCAACAGAAGCTAGATAAGCATAAAATTGCTATGTCAAAAAAACGAGATGTATAAAACCACACTTAATTCATTTGTCTTTCATGCACCTTAGCTACATATATCTAATGTGTATGCCGTTATCTGAGAAAGGCTCTCATTCTTGAGAACTGGGGCAAAACAACTTCATTTTGAAAAAAATAAAAATCAGATATGTTTATTGAACAAGTTCTCAGCTATCAAGCAATGTTTTGGTGCAACCTCCTGATTTACTTCTGCCATTTTTTCACAAAATACATGCTTTTAACTTTTACTTAGTTTGTGTCAACACCATCAGACATAATAAAAATCATGTTATTTTGATTTCTTTTGACCAACACATGTTTGGAGCCTCAGAATCTTCCTTTCTGCCCCTTAGTTACACATATGGGCAATTAAATGTTGATTTAATTGATTGCATGTTTTGAGGTTTTGGGGGATAAATTAATAGATTAGTAGATAGACACTATTGGCTGAAGATGATATAAGCATATTTATTTAAAATCAACTAAGAGTCCATCACACAGAGGCGACGGAGGGCCGTTACAACAGGTAATTTCATTATTTAAACCAATCAGTACATTCCAAAAGATGTGAAAAAAATTATATAAATACTTGAAAATCACCAAAACTGAAGTTAACAAGGTTTTGACATGACAGTCCTTACTATATTATTACATAGTGTTTAAAATTATAAGTCATGATTTGAAATGAAATATCTGGGAGCATATTAGCCTAGTGAGCTCACCTCCCATCCAGCATGGGCTGTTTGGGTCAAAGAATCAGAGTCTGATGTGGACCAGGCAAGGAGCATAGTCCATATTTACAAGGTAAACACCACGTACAAGCCTACAATAGTATGAAGTTTTACCTGTATATGTTTTTAGTGCTTACACATGAAGATCAAATCTCATAACAAGGAAACATCAGGTGTATCTGTTATGTATGTTTACTTTAAGTACACGTTAATGAAACATGACAAGACATATTAGTATTTACTATGATCATAAATGATTGTCAAGCCACCATGAAAGATGCTTTAGAGCTATTTGTCAACGCCATCAAACAGAAAACCTGATGGTGTTGATGGCAGCTTTGACCAAACATATTTTTACATCATCCATGTGTCCTACACAGGAGCCATTTTGTTTCCCCTCTGTTGCCAGCTGCCCCTGAGCTCTTCTTAAAATACATACATTTAGTTCAGAACTTGAAACTAATCTTTCCATTATAGAGCGATGGTGTTGACATATCCTGGTTGTGACAGCAGTAATATCTATAAAATGCATCTAAATCATCAGGACACATTTTCAGCAACCAGATAGTTTTGAATGAATGAAATATGTAACATGAATATTATTTCACATTCACTGTATCTGGGTCTTGGTATGGCCTTTTTTGAACCATTTTAAATTGTGATCTCGTTTGAGGACAAGTGGTTTTACAGGTACTGTGCATATAATCACATAATTCACAAAAAATCTAAAATATTATCAAATGAAAAGTGGATTTGTGCAAAGGGCCTTCAGATGAGCACCTCTGATAAGTTCTAACATGCAGCACTTTTCTTGTTTTGTCCCAGTTCTCAAGAATCAGTGACATGCAGAACTGTAAAATAAAAGTAATAATCATGACATTCACATTAAAGAGCGCCTCATAAAGTTTTGTGTGTGGTTGTACTGCACTTGTTTCCACAGCACACGCACAAGTGACATAATCAAGATACACTGCCACATGAGTATACCCATAAATATTTCAACAGTCAGATAAATATTTCACTCTTCCAATGAGATGAGAAAAAGATACGTGGAGGGAAAGAGGGTTGAATTACATGCAGGCCCCACATGAATAATGACTGCAGAGATGTGAGGAGAACAAGGGCTCGGCCTACATTACGTTAGAGACAGAGGTAAAAAAGGGAGCCATTGACAAAAAGGAATATATGAAGGTCATCATGGACCTGACACATCATAAGCTTGATGTGGTACTCTCCGACCCAGAGCTCCTTCATCACATATCAGAGTTTTATTTCATCAAAATCCCCCCCTTTGATTTTTTACATTCCATCTGATGTTTAGAGCTTCCCTATAGACTTGCCTTTTATGGTGAGGTACCCCAGCTATTCATCCCTCTAATAATCCTCCTCGTCTTCCTCTCTTCCTTGGCACTGACACTCATAAGACTGCTTACACAACACTGACAAGGGTTTGGGGCTTGTGTTTAGCGTGCAATAAATATTTTGGTAAATCTAAGCTCCAATACACACATTTATATGTACATGTACTCGGTGTGTAAAAATTAAAGTAAGCCTAGCTAAGGTATTGTGGCAAGCACATAAAACAGACACTACCCATGAAGGGCGAGAAATAGTGGAAATACTACATTGTGTATCGGTCAAGTACATTGTGTGCTTTAACAATGGCTAGTGTTTTCAATGTTCCCAATTAACAAATATCCTTGTATAAATGATTGACACTGACTTGATCGACTCAATAAATATTTATTAAGGGAAGAGTAAGTCTCCTGTGCACACTCGTAATAGAATTGAAAAAGTTGTATCACATTGCAGCAGTTAATGCAGGTAATGTATAGCCTCGTAAAACTCCCACACACACTGCACACTGTCAGTTACACACACAAACACGCACGCACACACACATACACACACACACGCATCACCTGAGTCCTGCTCTGATTTGCCAATTTGCAACTGATTGAGATGTCAAAGGTGCTGTCAATCAATCATTTCATAGTGTCCAGTTCATTCGTTTTCACAGTTGACAAAAGATTATAAATTAGCAGCACAGCTCTGTGACGAACATGAAGAGAGTCAGTTATTCCCACATATCTTTATCCAACTTGTGTCAGCTTTTACCATAATGACTAATTTATAGCGGATAATTCTCAAGAGTTTTTCTCCCGAGGATTATTTGCCATGCACCTCAGCTTGCCCACGATATTCAAACCAGATGGAGTTATGGGGGGTTTTCAGGCCTCTGCATCCTGTCTCCCTACATCCTCCAGTTCCACCCCTTCCTCATATTCGTAGTCCATCTGAGCCCTCTCATACTCCAGCTCTTCTCCCTCATACTCTAGCCCCTCACCCTCACATATTAGTTCCTCCCTTTCATATTCAACTCCTTCCTCATCATATTCCAGTTCAGCACCATCATACTCTGTGACAGATCTCTCCAGCTCCAGCTCCCCCTCTTCATCCTTTGTTGGGGGGTCATCGTCCTCCATGGTCACCTCTCCTATAGTCACTGCTACAGCTTCATTTGTGATTCGGCTTGGGTTAGAGCTGCTATTCTTCAGGATGCCATGAATTACTGGCTCCTCCCCTGCCAGGGCCATCTCCTCAGCCTCTTTCTCTGCAGCCTTTCGTCGTCTCTCCTTCTTATTCTCACGCTCCTGCATGGCATCTGCTGCCCCCTCACCAACCAAGAGCACCTCCTCACCCACCTTTGGAGGGGCATCAACTGGATTGTGGTCATAGGAGAACAGCTGCAGGGCAGGGAGACGCTTCAGGCTAGGGAACTCAGTGATCTTGTTGCGGTCCAAGTCTAATATCTCCAAGTCCACCATGCGCAGCAGAACTCTAGGGAAGTCCTCAAAGCGGTTCCCATAGAGCCATAATCCTCTCAAAGCCTCCATGCGGCACAGGTCAGGAGGGAGCGTTCTCAGCCGATTGTCCCCCATTTGAAGGGACTTGAGGTGAGGCAGGTCGTACAGCTGTCGTGGGAAGCGCTGGAAGTAGTTGCTCTCAATCCATAGGCAGCGTAGACTCTGTAGGTTCTGGAGTTCAGGTGGGAGACTCATCAACCGGTTGCTGCCCAGGTAGAGACGAGTGAGGTTACTGAGCTGGCAGATGGCCAGAGGAACGTCCTCCATCTTGTTAAAGTCAAGTGCAAGTATTCGCAGACCTTGCAGCTGGGATATGCTGTCCGGCACAGTACGCAGACTGTTGCCACAAACATAAAGCTTTTCCAGGTGCATCAGTCCACAAACACGAGAGGGCAGCCGCCGGAATTTACGATAACTCAAGTCCAACACAGGATCTCCACTTTCCAACAACTCATCTACCCCCAGGGGAAGCTCTTCCTCGACCTCCTCCTCTTTTATATTTTTCGTTTCGGTAATGTTTGTTTCATCCCCATCCTCCTCCTTCTCTTCCTCTTCTTCTTCTCCCTTCCTAGAGGAGTTGCCCATGCTGTGGACTGCTGCCCCTGATTCCTATATGAGTCAGGACAGAGTCATTTGATGAGGTAGTGTCCGTGACAGGTTAACCCTCAGCCTGGCTGCTGTTGTTTCATGGTAGAAGCCACTCACAGGACCACCAGCTATGGAGAGCATCTTGGTCCTGGCCACTTGGCCACTCACAGCCATGCCACAGTGGGTTGACCACTGTCAGGTGTCTCTTCTTCCCTTCATCTGGTTAGCAGCATTTGAAATTTCAGAAAATATCTATCAAAAAGCTGAGTAATAGTAATGGTAGTAGTAATAGTAGTAGTAATAGTAATAGTAGTAGTAATAATAATAGTAATGGTAATAGTGACGGTAGTAATTTAACTCAACAAAGTGCAGCTGAATTTTGAGCTGAAATTAAGTCCTCGCGCTCCTTACCCTGTGCAACTTTTCAGAACTCTTTCCCCCACTTTTCCTCTGAATTCCCTCAGGGTGGTTTGAGATTTTATTCCCTTGAGTTGGGCTCTGTATCCTGGATATTCAGGGTAGAAAAAGGTATCAATTAGGCGACAATTCGATGCCAGTTTACTGACCCTCTTCCTGTCTCGGTGAATAAGCCCACACTGTCTACGCAGCTCTGTGACCTGGCCAGCGGCAAAGAGAAACAGTTAATGGAAGTCTGTCCACTAGTTAATGCCACTGCTTCTCATTATAGGACAAATATCGTGAAGTTATGATCCGTCCTTGCTAAATTGCACATTTCCGAAATTGCAGCGCTGACTTCCTCCACTCTCTTATTGTTGCCTACTTCTCTCCATCAGTGGGAGGGTTTACGGTCCCCGTTGACTCTCCCTCCCTCCCCTAGCAATCGGAACAGGGGGCATTCAGACACGTCACATGATCAAGTGTGTGTGTGTGTGTGTGTGTGTGCGTGCGTGAGAGAGAGAAAGAGAGAGAGAGAGAGAGCGAGAGAGAGAGAGAGAGAGAGAGAGAGAGAGAGAAAGAAAGAGACACTTTTTATAGCTATGACATGGTTTTATTTTTTGTTTATGAAAACATCACACTCACACACACATCTGTCTATACATATATGTATGCATGCACCGCTACCACCCCTTAACAGTGTGTGGACCAGGATGGGTTGCCCTCAAATGACAAGACCACAAGTATATTTTATTGAACGTCAGCCTGGAAGAGACTAAAAAGATTAAGCTAGATAGATAGATAGATAGATAGATAGATAGATAGATATACCTCCAAATAGTTGTAAAACTTGGGTAACACCAAAGTAAACTTTGCAGGCCACATCTTTCAATATATCCAAGAAATTGGAAGATATTGTAGGGCACCAGACAAATTAACTGATTGACATTCTGCTTAGATCGTTATGATACTTAAAAAACGCCAGGAACAGCTAGGTCAAATGTGTAACACCCCAGTCACAAACAGGGTGACAGGCAACACCGTGCTTGAAGATAATCCTGTCTGATATGGTGAGGACCAAAACAGCTGATTTGCACATTTCAGCATTGCATTGAAATGACCCTGAAATGGTGCAATGGACTATGCAGCAATCTGACAAGGGACTTCAGGGGGTAAATGAATGTGACTGGTGGAGTGAATGTGGGGAATGAAACTTTACCACCCTCTCGTCCCACTCCAATCCACATGAGAGCCGCACTGCCAAAACAAATACTCTAAAACACATCTTGACATTGACAGTCATTTGAATGTCTGCGCACCAGGGGCATATTCATAATGAAATATCATATTGGGGTGATATTCAAATATTTAATATGTATTTTGGGGTTATTTAATATAACCTTACCCCAGGCCATGGAAGATGCAATACAAAATTGGAACTATATCTGCTGGCATTGAAAGCACAGCTTCTACGGTGTCAACGGGAGGTGTGTGTTTAAAGGAGCACGTTTGCACCATCTATTGGTGTATGGAAGTACCTTCTCAAGAGGCTTTCTACATTGCAATTGACCACTTTTAAATAATAATAGCTGATTTTCAATGACATTCGGTGAAAGTCTGTGTATTAGAAGGTTGAGTTGGTATTAATAGATGATTACTGGCCTGTCATATTAAAATTGTGTGTATTGTTGGTAATTTGCTACTTCATTTCAGATATAAATGCGAAGAAATGTGAATTAAAGATGCTTGCTGATAGCACATATTACTTATGAATAGCTGTACGTATAATTTCAGTGCCGCTCATGAGGTGTTGGAGTCACACATCAGCCTGGGACGTGACCAATTTACAAGGAAGATAAAGTCCCATGCTGAATAAAATACAATTCACATACACTTTTAGAATATGTTTGGAGGTATACGTATGCAGAAAATGGCCAACAAATCTCATTTTATAAACCAGGTATACCTAAAATATATTTTGGCCATTCAAAATATGAATGAATATCTTCGCTATATACATATACATTTTGGCAAATGTCTTGCATATTTTGAAATGCATCGCTAAACCTGTATATGTGAAATGTGTTAAACCGACGCGCTCTTTTGTCAACTCTTCATGTCTGAGCGCACAGGCACACAAATGAAATATTCAGATGGATTTGCTTTGAGCCAATTGCAAAAATGCCAGTGGTTCAGGATATACGCGGATTGGCCCAGAAACCCTCGAATGATCGGCTCGGAATTTGTAGTGAATGAGTGGGTGAATGAGTCAGTGAACACGTTAGGGAAGAGGATAAATTTGATGGTAACTGTTTAAAATGGATATGTACGAAACGTGAGCAAAAGTGCGCCTTTGTGCTAATGTGATTCAAAAACAGGGAGAGTAAATCTGTATTCCAGTGCTGTAAGTGCTATTTTTATTTCTATTTATCTTCATCTATATAGGCCTAGGAAAGGTAGGACAGCCTGCCACCCGCTATCTGCGATTATTCTACATGTAATCTATCCGCTGCACGAACAGTTATTCAATTAACCCGCTTTGGGGTTGATTAGGTCTGTATGTGGTATGTACTACTGTATGTTATTTATAGCCCCTTAATGTCATATGCGCAAGTGATCATCAATAGGCGTTGCTATTAAATGAATTGCATAAAAACGCACAGTAAAGTCTACGTATTACTGGATTATTTCCAGAATATCAGTTTTGTGAGGATTTAAACTTGGCATTGAGATTCACGGGTAGCTCTAATATTGGCGAATGATGCATAGCCTATGCCAAAAAGCGCCCTGCCTAGCCAATACTGCTTCTCGGTTTTCATCATCAATTATTTGTGAGGACATAGCAATGGTCTTTATCTTACTTCTCTAGTGTTACAATCAACTGCGTGGTCAAAGTAAAGAGAGCAACAGGTTAGCCTCTTCCCCTGAAAGCAATAAGCTTCCAGTGCACTGCGCCCTATTGAGGCTGGAAAATCTGTGACTCCAGGGATATTTTCTCACTGCTAAAGGGAGTAAAGCAGACCGTTTTTACACTTAGGTGTTAAAAGCACCCTCAGCACCTTGCACCTACGTTGCACTGGCCTGGCCCTCAGTGTGCAGGTGGATCCAGACCAGAGACAGTAGCTTCTGTGAAGATGGGTGGTGGAGGCCAGCTGACAGAGCCAGGAGAGCCAGGTAGCGGGCGAGGTGGCAACCTTTACACCTGGGAGGAGGTGCAGAGACACTGCCATAGGAACGACCAGTGGCTCGTCATCGATAGGAAAGTGTACAACATCACCCAGTGGGCCAAGAGGCACCCAGGTGGGTTTCGGGTCATCAGCCACTATGCTGGAGAAGAAGCCACGGTAAGTATGCTATGTTGGTGGTATTTGCCTTATGATGATCACCTACTTTTCAATCCTATATCACACAGCAGCATAAATATTAAATGATTGTGATATTATTTATGTGTTCTAGGAGGCGTTCACTGCTTTTCATCCTGATCCAAAATTTGTGCAAAAGTTTCTGAAGCCCCTGCTGATTGGTGAGCTGGCAGCAACAGAGCCCAGTCAGGACCGAAGCAAAAATGTAAGAGCCATCTCAGTTCATATCCCCACAGTGCATACCGGTTAGGCTCACTGTGATAGAAAGGCGTAATAAGTATCATGTACAAAAAAACACCTGCTGAAAATAAGTAGGTCACACCATTCACACACCTGTTTTGTTATTTATGAGTCTGCCACATTTGTGTTTTCCAATAATCCTGTTTCCTTACCCATTAACTTATTCAAACTGCCTTCATGCTTATTTTCTGCTCTTCACTCATTCTACGAATTTCCTTCCTAGTTCTATGAGAGCATACATTTTTGGTGACACCTAACACTGGCGGCATCGGAGACACTCATCACCTTTTGAGCTGCAGAAACGCATCTGTCCCTTCTCCTCTTCTCTCTTCTTAGGCAGCAGTTGTACAGGATTTCCATACTTTGCGTGCGCAGGCAGAGGGCGAGGGCCTGTTTCAAGCTCAGCCGCTGTTCTTCTGCCTCCATCTGGGCCACATCCTGCTGCTGGAGGCCCTGGCCTGGCTGATTCTCTGGGCTTGGGGGACTAGCTGGAGCTTGACACTGCTGTGCTCTGTCATTCTGGCTATTGCTCAGGTGACAGGAACTGTGTTATTATTCATTTTAATCATCACTGGTGAACATTGCTATCATGGATTTTCTTCAACTATCTCTAGCTCTTTTCTCTTGTTTTTTGTCCCTAGTCCCAGGCTGGATGGTTGCAGCATGACTTTGGACACCTGTCTGTCTTCAAGAAGTCTAGATGGAATCACATATTGCACAAGTTTGTCATTGGTCATTTAAAGGTATTGGGCTGTAATATACTTTCCCTGATAATGCGCCTTTCACATTTTATATTATCTCTCGTATGAGTAATGCACAGAAATTAAGAGTGTTTTCTTAGGGCGCCTCTGCCAACTGGTGGAATCATCGACACTTCCAGCACCACGCTAAGCCCAATATCTTCAGCAAGGACCCTGATGTCAACATGCTGCATGTCTTCGTAGTGGGAGACTCACAACCAGTGGAGGCAAATATGAATTTGCAGATAACTATGACTACTGCAATTGCTTTATTACACCAACACATGTTTCACGAGCTGCTCATCTAACTCCGTATCCCTTTCTGTTACAGTATGGTATAAAAAAGATAAAGTACATGCCGTATCAACGCCAACACCAGTACTTCTTTCTTGGTACGTGTTTTTAGAATCATTTAAAAATGGATGAAATCACGAAAGCTATATATGAATAACTGTTATCTCTTTCTCTTTTAGTTGGACCACCCCTGCTCATTCCAGTGTACTTCCATATTCAGATATTACACACCATGTTTTCCCGCCGGGACTGGGTGGTAAGATGCCAGCTACTGCATGGTACAATGCGTCATACATGAAGATTTTCAGTTTTACGTAAGGACATATACTATATGTCACTGTATCAGGTTAAATATAACAGTTATTATGCTTATCCTACGGCAGCTTACAGTACATACAGAAAAAATGATTTACAATCAATACATAACAATACATAAATAAAAAGGGGAATTTGTTACAACGAGTCACGATTAAGCTCATGAAATTCCTACTGCTTGATAACAAAGCAATAATATCAATCACACCAACCTACTTCTCGTCTGAAGGATCTGGCATGGTCCATGTCCTACTACCTTCGCTACTTCTGCTGTTATTCCCCCTTCTATGGCTACTTTGGCTCAGTGGCACTAATCAGCTTTGTCAGGTAAATGATCTGAAAGAACATTTTTATACAACACTTCAATTACACGGTGTAACATATGATTCAGTTACTGGTATTGTATTGTCCTGAACAACGCAGGTTTCTGGAGAGCCACTGGTTTGTGTGGGTGACTCAGATGAACCATCTGCCTATGGATATAGACCATGAAAAGCACCAGGACTGGCTGACCATGCAGGTACCTTTTCCACCAAGAAAGACTCTGGCTGCTGGGAACTCCAAAGCTCCCTGTAGGTGCTCCTGTCTCACTGTTCTCCATGTCTTATTTTCTGGTTTAGTTACATGCCACCTGTAATATTGAGCAGTCACGCTTCAACGACTGGTTCAGTGGGCACCTCAACTTTCAAATCGAACACCAGTAAGTGAAATGATAGATGTAACTTGTGCATGTGAGGGGAGAACTTAGAATCACGTTGAGACATGTCGGATACTGCTATGTCTTATGGATGCCTTCTGTTCCTTTTCTCTGTCAAAGTCTGTTTCCTACCATGCCGCGCCACAACTACCACCTAGTGGCCCCACTAGTACGTGCATTGTGTGAAAAGCATGGGATTCGTTACCAGGTTAAGACATTGTGGCAAGGCCTCACCGATGTTGTCAGGTAAGTGGAGCAAAAGATTGTATTACAGAGACCCATACATAGTAAGTAATCTGTGGACAAATAGTTGGCAATACAATAAAATACATTTATAACAGACCGCCAGGATGGGCAACCACTTTGAGAGGGCTGGAAGGGGAACATGCATGTGCACTAGTTTGAAACCTGCATGAATTCAACTCATACATGGTGCAACAGCCCGAATAATAGTTACACAATGTAGTGATGATTTGTTAAAAATTGAGTAATGAACAAGTCCTAAGCTTTGGCAGTTTGACAACATCTTAATTATGGTCTGTTAGCTAGACTACCATTCATGACAGAGAAGATTGTTACCTGTTACACATCACTTATGTTTTGTATATTTTTTGTATATTTTTTTTCTTTTCCAGGTCACTGAAAAACTCGGGGGACCTGTGGCTTGATGCATATCTCCATAAATGACAAATCCTAATTGATTCTATTGCCTATACTGTACCAAAAAGAGTAATGTTTCTCTCATGCACTGCATTATAGATAAATTATATCTGTTTGGCTTTATGATACAGTATAGTGTGGGAACTCATGTTTTCTTATTATCGGTGTTGTGATCAGTCTGGGTTACATCCCAGACTCTGTGCAGGATTTTTATAGTGCTCACAGGATATTCCAAAATTGCCTTACAGTATCCTGGACTAGTATGGTATATTCAATAAAATTGTGAAGATTGATTGTGACTTATTTGAAACAAGTAATGTTTTTCTATTTGATCAGGAGATGCAATTTAATCCATAAAACTAGCTTACTCTTCCTTCTTCTACACCAAACTCTCTTGTCTTCTAATACAACAATAAAGAAACCATGTTGGCTGTTCCTCTGGCTGGAATATTATTAATCCAGTGACAGAAATGTGACAGTTATGTATACAGAAAGGTGTGGTATCAAATCTTTACCAAGTTTATTTTTATTAAGATGTTCTTTTTAAACTCTGTGTCCAATATTTACAAACCCCTTGAATCGTATATATATAATTTCATTTTTCAAATACCAATTTTTCAAGTGTAATTACCCTTAAATTATTTCCTCATGGTTCTTAGTGTCTGTACAGTTTGCAAAATGCCATGCTGCAAAGAAGCACATTAATGACAGCATCTGGATATTAGCGACAATAACTTCTGATTATGAATAGCAAAATCTATTAGCTTAATGTAACTTCATTATTTGATGTGGCTGATCTGTAGTATACCAAATATGATGAGACCTCCGCTGACACTAGCTAGGAGTAGCACATTTTAGACCATGTTTTATTAGCAAAGGATCTGTAAACAGAGTAATATGAAAATAATGGTTATATATCAGAAAATCCGTCATACGTTCTGGCACAGAGATTTGGGTATGCAATACTCAGCGAAGATCTAGTTATTTACTAAGTCATTTAGTAAACAGTTGAATTATTGACATCGAACGTGAACATTAACTGTATACACACTACTTGTACACACACGTTACATGCATGTCATGCGTACACATGCACACACTCTCATACACACTGAACTGTACATAAATTCATATGTTCCTCTTTTCATAGAAAACACTTCTCTTAACAACACAGTTAAAGTACATAAGATAACAGGACAAAAGCAACATAATCAGCCAAGAAAATAATTGAATACATACACATTCAGGGATACAAAATAAATATACAATTAAAAATGTATACAACAACATTTGAGTATATTCTACTGTATGCCAAAGTTAACAGTAGATTGTTTTAAAAAGCTGCTGCAGTTTGAATGCTGTAAGCAAGGTAAGCTTCTGGAAAGGTCATGCTGGTTGAGTGGTGGTCAGCCATGCAGGGCTGTGGTTGGTGCAGGTTCAGTCCTTGCTGCTAGAGTCAATCCTCTCTTGCCTCCGCTTCATGACCTCCTGGAGCTCCGAGTCCCCACTGTTCTTCTGTAAAGTAAACAGCAGAAGATTCAGTATTTTGTGAAAATATTCTTTATGGAACCTCTGATTTATTAGAAAGTGTACAGAAGAGAGAGAGCAGAGAGCGCTAAAAGACATGAGGTGAAAATGAGCTGATGACACTGCGAGCCAACTGAGCCAGGATATCAGAATATCAATTCTAGGACCCTTCAAATATTTGCACTGTCAAACCCAAAATTTGCACCATAATAACAATAACAATACATTACAGTAATTCTTTACTGATGCTTAAGCTGTGTGTGTGCACGGCATAGGAAAGTGTGTGTGACCGACCTCTAGCTGTGCTTTCTGCACAGTGATCTGACTGTAGACACGGGAGCCTTCATCTCCACACACAGCCTTGAGTTCTTCTTTGTTGAGGGAAAAGAGTTGGGCTCCAGTCAGGATGCCCAGACAATCTATAGTGCTACAGATAGATAGGAGAGTCACTTACATGTTACCATATTTATAAATGCAGTTGACACATTTCCTTATTTTTCACCGATTCCAGTAGACTGACATTGTCTTGCTAAAACACTCTAGAGCAGAGATGAGTGATACTTATTTTTTGCATCTGATATGGATACCAATTACTGGTGAAGAAATGTAACAATAGTTATTGACAATAAATTATGTTGTGGTGTTGTTGTTAATCTACACAATTGATTATAATCCCTCTGTAAAGCAAATTATTAACCCAAAGTCTAATACTCAGATATTGTTGGATTTTGTTTAGAAATGTTCTGTCTTCTCAAAGAACTAGTGCAGCAAAAGTGAAAAGCTTAAAAAACTGAATCATGCTGAAATGTCTTTTTTTTTACTTATTTCTACATTAACAGTGGAACATTTTCTGATACAGATATAGTATCTATCAAAGGCAAATATCAGCTATTAATATCTGCATGCTGAGATTTGGTCACGCCTAGCTTTAAGCTTTGCAGTGCTATTTTTACTTGATGAATTTGAATACGATGACTTACGGTTTGGAGAATCCTTTCGCGGTGAGCCACGCGGTGACTTTCTGTGTGGTCGAGTCAAACGTGAGGGACACGTGGCTGCCAGCTGTACGCTCTACACGGAAGTTCCTGCTGGGAGGCTGGCTCTTGTTGGTAGTGATTCTCTTCAATAACTCATCGTTGACCTCATTCATCTGGTGAGATAGCACTATAATACAGCAACAGGACAAATAAATGATGACAACAGACAAGACAGCAGAACTCTTATCTGTGAGTGCACGTACAGATAAGAGCTGCTTTCCTTAAGTCTTGCTTATCTTTGTCTTTACATACTCAGGCTCTCAAAATGAAGAGAATATAGGTCCTTGAATTTGGTAACAAAATTGACAGTGGGTGTTGTTTTGTCATCGCTCACCTTTGTCTTTGTGTCTACCCATGTTGAAGCTTTCACCGTGTCCCACAGGACTAGAAGGGGATATCCCTCCATAGGGTTGCCCAGGCTGCACACACAGATGCATATAGACACAGACACAGTCAATGTCAAAGAAAAATGGCAAGTACTATTATAAAAACAGGTTTGTCATTCATCTCATTTTGCTTGACACATTTTTGCTTGAGAGCCAAAAGCGGAATATGTGTGTGAAAATATTTGACATCAAGTCATATAGGTAGTTGCCTGCAGCATAGAGGGCGTTGGTGAGCTTGCATGCAGCATTATGGTATGAGTAATGTGTGTGTGTGTATCTGTAGGAATGCATAGGGTGTGAATATAATTGCTGCATGATGTATAGGGCCACACCATATGCACGAAGTTTCTTTGAAGGCCAGCACTGATTGAGGATAATTGTTCAGTCCACATGACTACATAATCTTAAGCTCTCTTTATGAGAGGCTATACACCTGTCAACACTGGGTTTATATCTATGAACATAATGTAATGTGCTGCAGTACTACAGTAGCTCACCTGGCTGTAAATGCCTTCTGGCTCCTCTAGCTTCACAACATCCAGGATGTTGTATGGGACGTAGCCTGCCTGGCCACTGCGATTCCGTAGTTTCCACCACTGTTTGTCATCCTCTATCACCTGCAAGATACATTATACATCTCAGTCCACAGCACTGAAAACTGTAATTCAACTCAAGTCTTAAGCAATAGAAACACACATGCTGCTTGTGGGGTACAGCTGACCTGCTGGTAGTCTCCTTTTATGCCTAATAATAACACAATTATGAATTCTTACCAGTTAACAGTTTGACAGCAGAGACAGCCAAATGTAAAAAAGTCACCATGATTAATATCATAGCAGCCTAACAAAAGTATAAAATATTATAGCGACCCTGGAAGGGCCAGCCCAATGGGCTATCCCTGTTGCTACAGTGATAGTGTCATTCCCTGGGGAGCATGAGGTCCTAGGTTTGTGTCAGTCCTGCCAGATGCTGCAATCTATTTATATTTGGTTCACCGACAATCAAAAAATATCTGGCTTTCGGTGGGTATCTTAGAGCGCAGTGTGTAGCCTGCTGATGTGTCTGTGATCTGTGGAGGGGGGCAAGTGAAAAGCGAATTTTCCTACAGGTAAAATATCAATAAAATATCATATTGTTATTACCTCCAGGACTTCATCCTGCAGCACAGACAGCTCATTGGCATTGCGGGCTACGAAATGGTAGCGAATCTTGGCATATTTGCGGGTGGAGGGCATCCCATTGTAAGAACTGTCAACGCACAAAATTGTGATATTATATTGTATTAAACCAGCAGAAATAAATTACTTGACAGAGAGGGTAAAGTGTATATAGAACTTAATAACTTACCCATTTGATGAGCATGAGGAATGAGTTCCATAAAACTGGAAACATAGAGAAATGTAAACATACAGCATTTCATCGATTCATTCTCAAGGGTTGGGAACTGTAACGGGAGGTATATCCACAGACCCATACCTCATCAGCTGAGTGTTTCCTGTAATCTGGGGACACCGGCGGGCCTGCCGGTCCCTCCGTCTCCCACGGGGACATCTTGAAGAGCTCCGCTGGTGGCTCCCAGCCGTTACGGAACTTGGGGTAGTAAGGAGCGGCACACTGGTCCCTGGGCCAGTCCGCTCTGCGGGAGCAAAAAGAGCAGGACAGTCAATAGGTAATCTTTAAGCCACCCATCCAGGCATAGAGCCAGTAATGTGTACATGTACCTGGGTGAGGTCCATCCCTCCCCCAGCAGCTCAAAGATAGTCATCTCCTTAGGAGTAAGGTGTCCTCTGAGGAAGTCTACAGCATCTTTGGACAGGTGAGGGGAGATGACTGAGCGCGGCAATTCAGGACTCCCGCAGCTCTGCAGCACCTGTGGACAGACACACACACACACACACACACACACACACACACAGACACAAGTTTGCTGACGTGTCCAGAAGTTTACAATTGTAAATACAATGGTTTTTGTTCCAACTTATTAAAAAAAAAACTAATTTATATGTGTTAACTAACAAAATTAGATTTGGATTAATCTTTCTTTCTTGCCATATTATTCAGTTTTCATTATTTTGTTTTCAGAGAATGCAATATAACTGAATATACAATATAGATACAACTCAAGTTCAAATGCTGCAAACTTCTCTGATTGGATTTTAGTATTTATTTAGAGAGCGGAGCCAATCAAGACCAAGACCACTGAAAAAGGATAGATTTTTGAAAATACAATAACTTTAAATTCAACCAAATTCAAACAAAATCAAATTATAACAATGTCTTCATTAAACATGTTTGAAAGTTTTAATTCCTACATCATGAATCTCTTCCAAATACACCTAGAATATAAATGTGAGGCATTTTGTATAGGACGTCATATAATGGAACAGTGAATCCAGATGTAACTCAAGCTGCTGAGGAAATAGGTTTTATACTGGAGTGTTTCTGAGGGCCACTGAGAAATGTTTTTTGAGGGCATGTGGCCCTTGGATCTGACTTGGAATATCACTGCTCCTTTTTTATGTTGACTTTATCATGCAAGCCCAGTGTGTCCACAAGCTATTGTGGTTAAACAACACCATATCAGTACAATGCCTAATCACGCTGCTGTGTTTCTATCCAGCAGTATCGAAGGTGTGGCTGAATACTGTGGCTTGGAAAATGTAGCCAGCATTACGTAAGTATGGCTGCACCTGTGTTAGAGCTGCAAGCCACGTTGCTCCAGTCTGGTGAGAGTTCAGCAGGGCGGCAGTAGGTGTGGTGTCATCCAAGACAATAGGAGGAATGCTTCTGATGGCAACAATGCAAACCCTAAACTGTTCCCATTCTGTCCTTTTAAATAGGCTTGCCAAATGACCAAATAATCTAATAGTACCTCACTGACAATGGTAATAATACCAGTATGTACTATGCCTGTGGGCTAAGTCAATATTATGGGTATCCATTGACATGGAGAGGTTGTTTAGCCAGACATGGAATTATATTTTTCATTACATCATTGTGTATTTTAGGACAATGGCACCTCCTGTAAGAGACTCTTGACCCATATGCCTCTATGACTGTTTCACATTAGACACGCTCTGAGCATGATTTATAGCTCTGTGGGCGTCTTACCAGCTCCAAAGGTCCGAAGAGGAAATGAACCAGCTCAGACGCACTTGGATTCTGTATGTGCCTCTTCAATTTGGCCTGCAGGGGTCACAGTGATAGACACAGTGAGAAGGTGGTGAAGAGTGGGGTGGCAATGAAAGGAGGTTAGGAGCTGTGATATCTCACCAAGAGGTTGAAGGCCAGCTTCAGTTTCTGCAGGCTATCAATGAACTCTGCTTCAGAGGGGGGCTTGGCTCGCAGGGTCAGCATGCCCTCTGTAAAAAACAAAGCAGACCAACAACAATGACCACACACGGCCTCCAGGGTTACCAGCCCTCAGTTCAACCAGATCAGATAAGAAACACGTTTTCACTTTTTGGCCAAGTTGCAAAGTCAAAATCAAGGTTAGAGTTACAGTGAGCATTAGCTTATAAACAGATTTTAACATGAAAAATCTTTGTGACTTGGCCAGAGAGTAACAACCCAGGAAAGACTCCTGTACATGTAGGGAACGAGCTGTGTTGATGTCATCAACGCAACATCACACCACTACCAGAAACATGTTAGAGTAATATTATATTATTACTTTACTACTATTACAATCTCAGCAATAATTACAGTTTCCAATAAAAAAAAAGTTGTTACTTTTGATCAAAATATGAGACTGAAGTTGAATCATCCAAAAACTACAAACTTTCCATCTACATCTCAGGGTTGTGGGTTCGATCACTATGTAGTGTTAACTAGTGGCAACTATCACCCTTGTAAGTCGCTTTGGATAAAAGCGTCTGCTAAATGTCTGTAATGTACTGTAACAAATTACTGCTCCCAGGGAGTAACAAGTAAAGTAATAATATTACCTTCGTAATGAGAAATGAGTATTGTATTATGTGGTAAGGAGCCCAATAGTGGCTGCTACCACACAGACATCAATGGATTAGGGTCCCGGGACACACAGAGACAAACATGGCAGAGTGGACAATATGGACATATTGCCGCTGAGTTCTTGCCACCACATCAGAAGAAAGGGAGACAGACCTGCTGGTCCTTTCTTCTTATTCTTCTTACTCTTGTTACGCTGGTTGAGCTGGGTAAAGGCCTCTGCTGCCTTCTGCAGCCGCGCCACAAAAATTTCTATGTCGTCTAGGGCACAGTTGAGGATTTGCTGAGGGAGACAGAACCTGGGTTTTAGCATGTTGAATACAGCAGGGTGAATTTCAAGGCTTCTGTTACAGTGAAAGAAGCTGTGTAATGTCAGAATGAGGCTTATATCAGGATTTAGCTATGTGCAGTACACGTATGGGAAGAAACACTCACCACGTCCTTCTCAATGCGCTGGGCCAGCTTTTCATGGGACTCAGGGTCATTCTGTCCTGAGCCTCGTCTCTCTACATCTAATACACAAAAAAGCTCTTGTAATGAAAAATCCATTGCTGATATCAATACGACAAATGTAAAAACGTAATTCTGCATAACTGTGTGCTCTGTATTCTCTTGTGAGTGCACATATGTGTGTTCTCACCGTGCATGTTCATGGCAGCCACTCGCCCCTTCACTCCAGGGGCGGGGCCCTTAGGGGCCGAAGGAGGGATAATAGTCTCCCTGTGACGCCTCATTTTCTCCTGGTTCACCCTGGAGGATGAAGAGGCATCAATCAGATCAAAGTTACCTCAACTGCATATCAGTCCTATGTGACTGTGTATTCATATGGAGTGTGTGTTCGAGTGTGTGTGCGTGTGTGTGTGTGAGAGAGAGAGAGAGAGCATATCGTTCCAACTGCAACAGTTATAATATTCTCACTTCAAAGTCTGAGGCCTCATTTTCTTTCCATGCTTGTTGTCTCCAAGGGCACTGTCGATGTCCTCATGAACCATCTCAGCCTGGAGGGAGTGAGGAGAGCTATGATGAGTACATAGCATAAATATGTATTACAGTTTACAATTCGCCATGCAGAACGGGGAGAGTTTTTTTTGTCTCTGCTTTAGATTTCCCTGCATCCGATTGCAAAAGTTTATTTCAGCATGATTTATCCTAATGCTGATGTTTACTAAATGTCACACCAAACAATTAAATGCCGAAATGTGGCATTTAAATGTTGCCTTGCTTGCTGGTAAACCTACATACCTCTTGGTGGATCATATGTATGGCAAATTTGCCATACACACATACGGACCCTACCGATTTGGAAAAGGTCTGCTATGTTTGCTGATAATCATTATAACCATTAAACTGCTGTATTTTGACATGAAAGAACAAGAAAGAAAGAAAGTAGGCTATGGTAACAATAAACTAGACACAGGATTGCAGTATGACAGTAAAGTGCAGGTTTGCAATTTATGACTGCCCCACCCCCTAGACACACAACCACCACCACCACTAAAATATAATCTACAGCTCCAAAAACACCCCCTTGGATTTATGACATAAAATAAAATGCTCACAAATAATGTATACCCATTAAATGACACAAGCAATATACTGAGCCAGAGCCTTGGCTGAGACAGAGACCCACCTCCACCTCGTCACAGTGGAAGAAGTGGATATCAGGCTTGTGCTGCTCATTGTCCTGGCACACAAGCAGCAGCACGGAGGGGTAACGCGTCTGATTAAGCACCGTCTGACAGTGGTGGATTGTGGGTAGCGGGAAGTTCTCCAACTCTTCCTACAGAAGAACAATAGAGAAATGGTTTGAAGAAAAAAGGCAGAGGCAGGGAGAGTGTGAAATATTATTGTACTATTTCAGATTGCTTCAGACCTCGGTAATCAGTAATCCAAGATAATGTTACAAAGGTTTTAAGATCATCAAGGTTTGTGTGATAAAAGCAGAAAAAAGTGTTT
This sequence comes from Monocentris japonica, assembly GCA_900323365.1. Lineage (NCBI taxonomy): Eukaryota > Metazoa > Chordata > Actinopteri > Trachichthyiformes > Monocentridae > Monocentris > Monocentris japonica. The sequence continues at coordinate 10,289 of OOFE01041189.1, read as the reverse complement.
AAGGTGTGGATGGGCATAATCGCAACCATGTAGGATGACAAAGTAAGAAAACATTTAGATGTAAACTGTATAATATTACATATCTTGTCAGGCTGAAAAGAGTCACGTTCACATTCATTTCTCCACAACACCAGTGGCACTAAACAATGTATGGTTGGCACAGAAGACATGACCATTTGTCTTCTGTATTGTTGTGGTTGAGAGCAAAATCAGGTATCAGGTATGCACTATTCTACTATTAGTTAATACTGTACACAGCTGAACGCAAAAAAACTAATTGAGATGTTTATTGTGTGATAATATAAGGAGACCTGATGGATAGCCGTACCTGTGTGTCACAGTCCAGCAGCCTGACCGCCTTGTCGCTGACCTGAAGAAGCATCTCCTGTGTCCAGATCTTGTCTTTGGAATCCAGAAGGACCAGCTTCTTGATGGCATCGGCCACCGTGGCAATGGACTCTGTCTTGTCCATCATGAAGGTGGAGAGATGCTGAAGAGAAAGTAATATGTTATTGAGGGAGAGACAATTGGTGATTGAGGGGGTGGGGGGGGGATTTAGATGAAGTGGAGGAAGTAAACTCTGAACAAATAATCCCCAGTATATAGTTTAATTGGCAGGTGCAGCATTTCTTCCAATACTCTCCAGCTAACACAGATAAATCTGTGCCAGCGTGGCACAAGTTTATCTGTGTGAACCTGTCTGATTATGGGGAGGCATTTAAAGAAATCGAATCCACAATGGCCACAGGACATAGTTCAACACCAACCCTGGATGGCACAGCTTGGAGCACTTCACCGACTCTGACTTCCCTACATTAGTCCTGCACTGGTGTAATAAACTGTCCTGATTGCTATATTACAACACATTTCAAGTAAATGAAATGTAATCAAGACATAAACCCGTGTACCAGCTTTTGTGCCTGGGGAAAAAGGAAAACAACATAACATTTAAGTGCTTTATTTTTTAATGGTTCTCCGTGTGAGGTTCCTAGGCCTTTTCCAATTACAAAATCCAGACTTTTCGAGACCTTCATTTTTATATTTTATATTTTATAATTGCTCACCATTCCACGTTTGACTACAGGCTGTCAATTTAATTTCCAAGCCAGTTTAACTGGGACCAGCTATAATTAAAATATAAACTCAGAGTAAACTTGTCTGAAGCACTAAACAGAGATTTAACTAGACAGTCATTTTCCTCTCCTGTCCCTGGGCAGGTGAACAAGTACCACATAAATTAGGGACAATATAATAAATAAAATAAATTAGATTTGATTCAAAATAATAACTACACACCACTATGCATAAAACACAGCAAATGTCAGCAAACATCACTGATACTTAGTGGGGACATGCTTCCCTGGGAAGAGGTTTCTTGAAAAAACATTGATTTCTGTTTTTTCACTTTCATGAAAATGAAGATGATCTTCTACCTAGATAATAGCTGAAAGTAAAAACATTTTGACTACAAACATGCTACATAAAATAAAGCTCCATTCAGACTGATCCATTACCTCACAGTTGTGCTGGTATTCGCAGAGGGGTTGTGAATTTCTTTTCCTAAGCTTTATCTTTTTCTATTTGTTTTGGTTTATTTTCCATACATTTTAAACCTGGAAATTGTCTAAATTATTTTTTCCATAATTTGTATTCTTAATCTGTAATCTGTATTTTTAAGACCTGCATAATAGGTTGAATACAGACCTGAGTAAAATACGTGGCAAAATCACCTTTTAACTCCAGTGACAGTTTCACTCCACAGACAAATAGAAACACAGCAGGTCTTACCTCAACATGATACTGTGATGTCTCATGCATTATAATATTGGAGTTGGAGTATTTTTTCCTCTGTTCTGTTGGCAAGAAAACAAAGACATTTAAAGGTTTGGGTAAGAAGCTGACAAACCCCAAGTCCTGCCTGCGTCCATATATCAAGTGTAGATAGCCAGCAGTGCCACTGACCTAAAGCCTGCATTGAAGTGAACAGCTAGACGGAAGTAAACGCTGATGTTGCAGCCAGGGCGATAAATAAGTAACAAGAACAGGTAATGCTGTGCGCGTGAATGGGTTAACGGTCATAGAGGAGCTGTACACCTCACAATCAATATTGTAAGGTTATTGCCACATACTTTGAATGGGCAGTAAGATTATTGATTGAGACATATTTTAAATAATACAATTAATAAAGAATAAAGCGTGGATAAAGACTACAAGGTATAAGAGCTTTTTCTCTGCACTAAGCGCAACAGTGTTCCAGTGTCCAGTGCAATCTAGACACCATTAGCCATATCCAGATACTCTTTAATGCGGGTTCCAATCTTTTGGTAGTTTCCTGTTGTAAGGCAAGTGACATGAAATTATACATATTTGAGAAGCTAACTATGAAGTTTCATATCAAAGCATGAGTGTGTCCAGATTTGGCCACTGTTACGTTATATCACCTTGGCAAGGCTGACATTAGAGTTTGCTCCATCCAGTGCACCAGTCAGAGGCACAGATTTACCACAGGGTCAAAGATCAGTGATGGCAGTTCTCAGCAGCCCCATGTTACTTCCTTGTCATTAATACTATTGTGAATACTCATGTGTTTTTGTTATGTTTTTATTTGTTTAACCTTTATTTAACCAGGAAGTCCCATTGAGATTAAAAATCTGACAAAGTAAAACAAAACAATTTATCCATAGTATCAAGGCTAATGAAAACAATGACAGCTGAATGAATCTGCCTCCAATTCCTTCATTTTGGATTTAAAAGCATCTAGCGAGATTATCTCCTTAAATTTTCAGGTCACATATTCAAGCAGAAAGAGCAGAATACATAAAAGCTGATATTCCCCATCTCAGTATGGGCATTGAGGACAGACAGCAGTAATGTGAATGTAAACCATATCATCCATTACTTTTCTGCTTTATAGTTGGTGCTAATGCTGTTTAATCTTATACAGGAAATAAAGTCCTTCTGAAGAGCATGATGTAGCCCAAACCTGAGAGAGGTTGTCAGCCAGAGGAGATTACTGGAAATGGGAAATAGCTCAGCTAGAAAGTCTATTCTTCTAACTTTGAAACAATTCACTAGCAGTCAGTCTTGCTGCATTAACAACTAGTGTAATAGAGATAAAAACAGAAATAATATATAGTTCAAGTCCACTCATTTTAGTTGATTTCGTGAAATTTCATTTTCAGAATGCCATTGTCCATGAGTGACCCATTGGCTGGGACTATTGTTTTTAAGCTGTCCAATGTTAAATGAGTGTGCCAGTGGGCTCACTGACCTATTCTCCAGATGAATAGTCTGCAGGTAACAATTACGGGTAAAACGAGAGACGGGTAAACGAGGTTGTTCCGATCAACTCCACTGCCAGATCTCATATCAGGTCTCTCTCTGTCAGAGTCAACATTTTGATGTCACGCAGACTCCAGCTCTCACTTTCTGTGCATACAGAGTGTGCTTTATACTGAATGTGACACAAAGTCTGTTTGTGCAAGACTTAGCAAATGTGTGTCAAGGCTCTACTTTCCAACCTTTGATGTCCCCGAAATGATGAAATTCAGTGAGATTTAAGCTTTCCATCATAGAGCTCTGGGTGATCTACCTTTTACACAGCTGAACATGAAAAAGTGCAAAAAGATTCTAAAGGGATAACTTTATGTCCATGTCACCTCTGTCACCGCCCAAATGACGCAAACGCATGTCTTTCCTGTTTCCGCTGATTCCTTCCTGCTTGGCTCCCCTCAGGTGAAACACAAGCGCCAGGTGTCTTTGTGAAAGTTGAGCTCGCCCCATGTCTTATTAATGACTGACATTTATGCCAATCAATTCACAGCGCTGCGACAGCTTGCAATGAGAGCCACTTAGCAGGCAGATGGGCAGATCCTCAGGACTCTCCAGAGTCAATGACCAGTGATAAACATGGCTGCCTGGCAGATGATCAGCACCATACACAGCCCAGATCAATGAGACAACCTAAATGGCTCCACAACAACCTCCCTTATCACTATTACGTAAACACAAGGAACTTTTTAAACTTCCTCCACCCAAAACCAAACTCTGGAATAAAATTGAATTTTACTTTCAATTAATGCAAGGTCATTAAACAGTTTAAACTGGAAATCTTTTTTGTTGTATTGGATAATTCAGTTTGATGGTCAAGATGTATAAAAAAACTAAGTGAGAATCCTGCGTTGCAACTTCAAAAGACTGAATGAGTCATACCACAGGGTTACAGTTACAACAATAAACGATTTTCTTGGCAAGAGCTTACTGCTTTTATGAAACAAAATCTTTTTTTATTTCAGACTATCCACACCTCAACTAGAGTACTGCAAGGCACCCTTTGGATACGGAAGTGTACTGCTGTGTCCATGCAGATTTGGCCATATGTCACCAGAAACTATCACATCAACACATCTCACAGGCTGATTTATCTTCTATGATGATGGTGTTGGGCTCTCACATTAATAGACAACAGGTTGAGTCATTCAACACAGATTTATATCACACATTTTTTTTTTTATCAAGACCAATAAGGAACCAAACACATACCATAAATCCATGAAACACAATGACTAACAACACTTCTTTAGACACAGGTATGGAATGTACCAGGTTTACTGAGAAAACAGAGAAGAATCCTACATAAAAAAACTCTTTGAATATCCCGTTAGACAGCGATGTTCGAGAAAAACAAGGGAGCAGGAAGAGAAAGAAATCAATATCTTTCCATAAGTATTTCTGCTGTTCATCCAATCTCATTCTCGTATGTTTGAGAAAAACATTTTACCTGACAGAGACATGCTCCCCAACAGGAAACCGTATGAGAGACTTGAGAAAGTCGGTGGATTGTCTGATGTCCAGGGCTGATGGGTCTTATGTGGCCCCTATCTCTCTCTGCCTTTCCAATGTGACCCGATGCTACTGATAACAGAACAGATGGGAGGTCCTGTGCTGGATTTGCATCACTTGTCTGCTACACTGCATTGTAAGAATGATGGGATGTTTTGCATGGGAGAGATTGAGCTGGGATTTTTCCTGTTGTCCCTCTACCTGTTTATTCAGTTTAGAGTGAGCAGCAACCCAATCTCTGTGAACATCTCTACCACTGATATACATGGTGTACAATATCATACTATCTGCTGCCTAGTTAGAGAGGGTAGGCATATTGCTCCCTAGCCTTCCTGCAGTGAGAAGGTAGCACTGACCATCTGCCACACGAGACAGAAGGAGCCAATGAAAAATAGCACCACTTCATCACACGTACAGCAGGATATTTCACTGAGATCACAAGAGTGGGTTTGGTCACTGAACATCATGTGGATATTTGGATGACTTACACCACAAAAATGTTTCACAGACAACTAATGCGCTGTAGGTGTACAGTCAGATGGTTGAGGAACATTGTGCATCCCTAGAATATCATCATGTGTCATTTCAGGCAATTCTAAATTTGGAACAGCGCTGCACGGCACCAGGGATAGTTATCCTGTCATACCTTAGTGTAGGTTTATATTTGGGCCTAAGATGTGCTGTACAATGATTCTCTATGTTGGCAGTTTGGAAGGTGGTGCTGGCAGGGACGAGTGAGCTAATGTCTAAGGCAGCCGGGGAGCACCAGGGGTGAGGGAGAGGCAGAGCCCGGCCCTTGCTTTCCCCTTTTCAATGCTTCTTTTATTCACCTGCAAGACATGCGCATCCCCACCCTGTTCCAACCACACATTAAAAACAGGCACACCCTGCACTCCCTGCTAATGTAACATGGCATAATTCAGTCACATAAACACACCCTAGCACAAGTATGCCACAGCTAATATCAGATGTCATGGACCATAACTGTATTACTGAGATTCAACATAATCAAGATAGCAACCAGTGAAACACAGCGATGCTGCCTGGTACTGAGGATATAAAAGTGGTCCTACAGTAATATAAGCACTTCTTTCAACTCTAAATATGCACGCAGAGCTGCAAGTCAGACAAATTGTATACATGGTTGCAGGCATGGGAATGCAAATGCAAAAGGGGGTTGTGACAACCCCAGCATGCTGTGTAGGCCTGGCACAGAGATGCCATGTTCCCTTTACGAGTCCTGCCTCCCTCATATGTCCCACAGTGTCTAACAGCAGTATCAGCAGAAAGTAGCAGCCAGTCTAGCTGTTTGAGCAGGACGGGACCCCTGGCTAGGACCTTGCCCCCCCCCTCTTATCAGTGTATGCTGGGGAGAGGATTACAACTGCTCTGGTAGTCCAGGGGGGCCGTGGGGCCACAGCAACATGCCTCACAGTGAGAGTGTTGGATTTCCTGGCCCAGTCATTTGCCTAGCAAATTGACTGTTGTTATGATTTGACTCAATTACAATGCTAATACAGTAGATCCTCTGTTTCAACATTTTTGGTTTGTAAGGAAATAAGGCAAGGAAATAAGTATGGATAGTAAGGAAATGACACAGGATAAACAGTAAGCAAGACAATTTATATGAATAACATTTTTTAAACTATCCCTTGACAGTTATGTTGATTATTAAAGTGTGTGACTTCTTAAACTGTATGTAAAATGTCTATAGTGACTCATGCCATATAAACAAAGACAGAACATGTAAAGGGCATGTAAAGGCAAGAAAAGATAAACTAGTAAAGCATTCCTGCTAACAATTACAGTAAAGCTCCTGTCCACACATCCATGCAGTAGCTTACCGTAGAGGGCCTTGGCGCTGATCTTGCTGTCCGATCTGGCCACCCCACTGCAATGAAAGGAAGAGGAGGCAGGGTTACGCTGTCTGCCCTTCATCTTTTTCTCCTACACCCCTTGATCTCACTGTCCCAAATCCTCTGCAACTCCTGGACTCTCACTTCTCATGAATGCGCACACACCAAATAGGAGCGATAAACAGAGAGCGTCCGAACAGACTGGCCAGGACTGGATGAGATTAGCCTGAGATTCTGAGCATATGGACCAGCCAGGGAGTGAGAGTGGAAAAGGGAGAGGGAGAGGCAGAGAGGGGGTGTGGGGCATGGGGATAGAGAGTTACTGGAGCCAGAAACCCAGGCAAAGCAAACATTCCTCAACAGAGCTGCTCTGTGCCTGAGGTCCCTGACCCACACCACCTTTCACATACTAAGTTAGTGATTCTCTTGTACTCTAGTTCTGTGTGACAGTGACTCAGGATAAGGCCATTAGCTAACCCACAGGAAGGTAAATATGTAAGCAGGTAAAGCAGAATTCCCAACAATGTGTGTGACACTGTGTGACACACAGTGTGTGACACTCACTTGGCTTGCCTCGACTGAGGTCCCAGGATACTCATGACTTAAGACATCCACCTGGAAGAGAGATGGAGAGGGTGAGGAGAGGACAAGTCCAGAGAAAGAGACAGAAAGAGACAGAAAGAGAGTGGGATACAGGAGAGAGAGAGAGAGAGAGAGAGAGAGAGAGAATGTTTGTGGGAAAACGTTTCCCACCAAAACAGACATGCATTATTCAGTTCAAAAGACCTATTAAGTACCTGTTGCATCAGGTATCGTTTCGTGTCCTTCTCTTTCATTCCCCTTAGATAACCTCCTAGATATTGTCCATTGTTCAAAAAACAAAAAAATGTATAGGTACCTTATGTATATATGTAAAGAAGTGTACTCTACTAAACAACCTGTCCTTCCAGTGGGACGAGCCAGGTGTTGGGCCTGTATTGTTGATAGTTAGGGGACTGCTCTGGGACAATGGCAGACAGCAGGCTGATATGCACTGTGTAATTAGATCTGCTCTATTGATGACTATATCTACATAGTTGCAATTAATTTATTTGGTTGGGTTTTACACCCACCCAGGCTAACTATTAGATAATTAGTGTGGCCTCAAAGGAGCAAGGAAATAAACTATGTACTTGCACAGCGTCTAAATCTGAGAGAAGCAGGTACAGAAAGAACAAAAATCTCCCACACCTTTTTTCCTCTGCTGAGAGAGCAACTCCAACTTGTTTGTCAAGGCATGCACTAATGAAGTTATTATGTAATGCATATGACATACACTATGGCTCCACACCAATAAGTCTATAGCTGTGGACTCCAGGACCCTTTCAAGCTATGACACAATACAATGGATGGTGTTTGATTTCCCTCAGTAAGATTTACTGGGTTTTTATCATTAAATTAAATAGGGAGGTAAATGTAGGTGCTGATAAGTGTTCCTGAGTGCACTGTAATTAAGGTAGTCCACCCTAATCACCTTTAACCTTATGTGACTTTCAGACCCAAGAGAAGCATGCCTCTCTTTAAGCAACCCTATGAGTTTGTATTATTAATTGGTGTTGAGGTCAGGATCCTGTGTCAGTAGGAAGCATTTAAGTGCTTGAAACAACAACCCAATCTGTAAGATAGATAGATAGACAGACAGAAGGATAGATACCAGCCTCTTGACACTATTGACACTTTGTGGCTTCGGTGACGCTTCGCAGAATGGCTAGAAATATTTTATAACCTAACCAAACTGCTACCACTTGTAAATGACAGCATTATGACAAAGCCATTTCCTTATTAACTGCCTTACTTCCTTTCTGTAGCATGGAGAGCCCCGTGAAAAACTATATGTTGCATAAAAGGTAGTAATCAACTACACATGCACAAGACAATGAGTATGATAGTTATAGGTACAGTCACTAGAGCTTATCCCGCAGCAGATCATAAACATAATCACCCTCTGCAGATAATCCCCTCGGATCTTCTGAAACAAATAAAGGGCACATCATATCAATAACATTCATATCAAGGTCCAAACCTAATGTCATGTTGTATTCCTACAGACAAAGTTTGATTTTGTTTAATCTCAGCCAAAATCTTAATTGCAGCCATTCAGCTTTATGCACCCTCAAAGTTATTATATGCAACAATAAAACAAATAAGAAGACACAAGAAGTTGGACAAGAAGTGAGTCGGATTTAATTCAGTAAGTCAAGTCTGCACAAAAGGTGGACTTCCTCTTTCTGTCCTTATCTCTCTGGCCATCTTCTCTCCATGCTATTGTTCCTGGCTGTGGCATGCTGCCAGGTTTCAGGAGGGAGGTGAAGCAGGAGGAGTACAGGCTGGGTGTCATGTGTTGTCATGCTTGTGGCAAGAGGCCTTCTGCACACCTCACAGTCCACTCAGCCTAAGGCGCTTGTTGTTTAATGATAACAACCCTTTATCCAGAGACAATTGCTTAGGATACAACAATAACTATAGAAATGAAAGAAACTGACCCTGCAAGCTGTTTATCTTATTTATGGTCATAAAAGCTAATCTGGCAAATATATTTTCTGTCCTTTTTCTTGACCAGATCTGGTTGTTTTGATCGTCATATTCATGCAGCTTTCTATGACAGGCACAACAAAACATTTGGGTAGTAGTAGTAGTAGGAGTAGGCGTTTGCTTTTTTCAAATGGGGGATATGTCATTTTGGAATGAAACTTCATATCTTCATCTCACATACATCTAATATGCCAACAGTATACATTTTCACATTAGGCAAGGGCATGAAAACCTCTTAAAATGGTGCCAAAATCGAACACAAATCAAGACTTCTGTCAGTGAGTGCTGTTTTATCTATGGATATTGCATAACTTGAAAGGCTCCACCTTTGTCTGAACACTAGTCAATAACTATATATCCCAATGGCATGCATATCTAGTATATGTTTCCTTCTTGGTCATGCATAGTTACTGATTATAAACCATGAGACCATACAGCCTTAGACCTAAAAGTATACAAGCCCTGACCCAACAATCAGTGTAATTATACATCACACGATTAATTTTCTTAAACGTGCTTGTGATATCAGACAAGGGACTTTTTGCTTTAGAGAAAATCAAGTACTGTATCAAGTACCAATGCATTTAGAACAGCTAAACTTTGAAATACATCTAAAGCCAAAACACAATAACTCTTTCAGTATGAAGAGCTCTAAAAAACAACAACAGTCTGCCTTAGACACAACACAAATAGAGCTTTAAGAGAAATATTCCTTTCAGGTACCATAGTGGTAACACAAACTCAATAACAACTCCAACCAAATGAGATAAGTCAGTTCTAACTTGACCTCAAATGGCAAGAAGCCAAGTCAATTTATCCATTTTATTGGATTGTGATCTTGCAACACACATAACCCATATATAATATCAAATTGAGCAAGGCACTTAACCCCAAACCGCTCCAGGCGCGCTGTTCATTGGCTGACGCCTGCGCTCTGACCCCTGACCTGAAAAATGCATGTGTGTGGCATAATAGGTTGTGTGTGTGTGTGTATATATCTAGTCAGGGGTATGCAAAAAA
>OOFE01041184.1:0-10846 GCA_900323365.1 Monocentris japonica | reverse complement strand
ACGGTGGTGGCAGCATCATGCTGTGGGGATGTTTTTCTGCGACAGGAACTGGGAGACTAGTCAGGGTAGAGGGAAAGATGGATGCAAAAAATATAGAGCAATTCTGAGTAAAAACCTTTTTCCAGAGTGCTCAGGATCTCAGACTGGGGCAAAAGTTTACATTTCAACAAGACAACGACCCGAAGCATACCACCAAGAAAACACAGGAGTGGCTTCGGGAAAACTCTGTGAAAGTCCTGGAGTGGCCCAGCCAGAGTCCGGACCTAAAGCCAATAGAGCATCTCTGGAGAGATCTTAAAATGGCTGTGCACTGATGCTCCCCATCTAACCTGGTTGAGCTTGAGATTGTGCCAAGAAGAATGGGAGAAACTTCCAAAAGAAAGGTGTGCCAAGCTTGTAGGATCATTTCCAAGAAGACTTGACGCTGTCATTGCTGCCAAAGGTGCTTTAACCAAGTACTAAGTGAAGGGTCTGAATACTTCTGTAAATGGGATATTTCAGTCTTATTTTTAATAAATTTCCAAAACACTCCAGAAACCTGTTTTTGCTTTGTCATTGTGGAGTATTGTGTGTAGATTGATGAGAAAAAAAATGAATTGAATCCATTTTAAGATGAGTCTGAAACATAACAAAATGTGGAAAACTTGAAAGGGTCTGAAAACGGTATGTCTACCCTGGAAATTAAAGGAAAATACTTCTGAAATGTGTTTAATCAGTGGCTTTTGGAGTCTAGAAGATACACCCTTTTGATCTTGGGAGTGTGCGCGCCCAGGAAAAGGGTCAATTACCCATGGCAACTATTTATACTCACGTTGGATCATTCCTATTACAATTCTCTTGTTGCCACAGACTGCCAAGTCTGAGATAAGTATGAAGCAAATCACCCGGTGCAGTGGCCTTTTTCATCAGATTTGCTCAACATAAAGAAATGATTATGACCTATTAGCATACTTTAGCCCACTTATGTACTCCTTGACCTCAGGTTTTTTTCTCTGAAACCTAAAGCGTACAGTGTCAGTGACCTTTTTTAGTTGAAGCCCTAATTGTCCAATCAGTTTCAAATTTATTGAAAAAGCAATAAGGCCATCTTGTAAACCAAACAGTGATATTATGATCATGATTACCATGTTGTTGAAAGTAATAGCCTTTGAAAAACATATTCAGTGTGGAAAAGGAGTGTGCTAGTATTAGCTAGGAACCTGATTGTCTTGGAAAAAGTATACTAAAGTATAGTGTAGGCTGTGGTCTTGTGATTGGAATGCATCATTACATCGTACTAAAATGGTGTTAATCCCTCTTCAAATGTCCACGCATTTGGAATCAAACCCACAATATCTGTCAACACACCAGGCCTTTTTTTTCTTCAACCTTCTGTACACCTCACACTTTTATCACACTCTCTTTCACACAACACGTGTAATTTGTGGACTGGCTCTGCACAGTCTGCGGTTGTCTACAACACGGCAAATCAATTTTTCACATTTGCTGAGGAATCAGGCTGCACTGATTTTTAATGGAGGCAGAATACTTTCCAGACCTCAGCAATAATTAGCACCTCACAAACACTGGAGGGCTGAGGCCAAAGTCGCACTGCGAGTACAGTAGTTTTCTAACATGTACACTGACTGATTAAAAGATTGTGTAATATTGATCTCTGAAGGGTAGTTTGCCTTTTTGCCTGACCACAGCTCCAGCTACACTGAGCAGCACCCCTTGACCTTATAGGCATTTCAGACATTTAGTTGACACTCCAAACGATTCACAATGAGAACAATAGTAGAATAAGCTTAAAATTCTAGTTCACTCATATTACAAGTACCATTAGTAAGGAGTGAGTCAGAGCCATAGTGCCCAGACAATATTCATGTGACCCTATAATTGTCTTGAGAGGGAAGTGCTCGGAAAAGAAAGCTAAGTTGAAAAGGAGAAGAGATTTTTTTTCAGTGTCTTCAAGGAAACATGGGAGATCAAAAGCAGGGACCTCATGACTACAGGACTTTTGGTATGAGTCCTGAAAGTCCCCGAAAATCATTTTCATATGTTGCTCATATATATTCTACGCAGGCTTTGTATGTTTCAAGAAAGGAGGTCATCACCTAACCTCTACTATGGAGTAAAGTGCATACTAAAACCTTCAATGACAACACATCCTATCCTAGGAAAGTTTGGCTATTGTGTTTCTTTGTCATGGTTACACAAGGTTGGCTTGTTGAATGCCTGTTTATAAAAGGATTCTCTTTCCCGGATTTCCCGAGCACAGCAGTTTCTCAGTCTGTCTCTTGCACTCTTGCCAAATACTCCATCCCTGTCTACTTTGACACGGTGGAGGAGACTCCTGCAGCAGCTATGATTCCATGAGAAACCGTGACAAATGGGCTTCCACTTTGTCTGTGATCTGCAGGCTAACAGTTTCATAATTTTTGCCATGGATGACTCAAGGTTGCAAACACACTTAAAGTGGAGAGAATGAAAAAAAGTGTTTGCTTTGAAACATTTGAAAGGTTTTTGGATTCCAATCTTTTTTTTTTTGTTTTTTGCTAGTGTTTCATAGCTGAAGTGCAGTTATAATGTTGTTATAATGTGCATGTGCCATTAAATTGAGTTTATGGGTCCTCTAAGGTCATGGAGGAGGAATCCAAAAACTCAAATTTGGTATGTGGGCCTCACCTGGAGGGGCAAATTCATCGAGATCACCTTAAAACCAACTCTCCAAAAGCTTATTCAGAAAATAGTTGTGGGGTCCCAAATTTGGCATTTGCAGTGGTTAGGAATGCATGTGTAACCTTGATACCATATCATGTGTCCAGGAAATGAGAATCAGAAGTCATACAGGAAGAAGGGATGGACAGAATCAATGCTGAAACCATATCGACAGAGTGCAGAACAAATATTCCCATAATTTCATTCTAATGCCTCAGCTGCTGCTCTGAGCCAAAAGGGCTGGCACGTGAAAAGAAAAAAGGCTGGGAAAACAACAGCCCTTTGTCAGACACAGACCTAGACAGCAGCACTGCTGCCATTTGTAGCCAGTGAAGGAATGTGACAGCACCAAGGTCTACAGACATGATACAGAACATCACTGCTCTCAGCGGATATTTCAGTAATATTTCAGTGCAGCACAGAGAGCCACTGACATCGTTGCCTACAGTATATTCGTCAGTCAGAAATGATGCCTCGCTAATGATTTATAGTCAAGATACTGTATGGATCCCTCAGGGGTGTTGGGTAGGACACTTACGATAATTTATGTCAGGAAAATCATAACTTTGTTCTGTTTGGGTCAGCATATTAGTCAAAATTTTGATTTGTATATGCTACAGGCATAATTCAAAGCTTTGGCTGACTACTAGCAAACCTCTTGAGCTACCAAAATATTACACCTCTGTAAAACTATAGTAGAGCATGATTTTGGACAACTTCCATGCTTCCCCAATCCAGCTTGTTTACATATCAGCTTGGTGATTCTGTCCAGATGAAAAGTGGACTGCATGTCACTTTAACATTTTTGGTGGCAAGAAGGGCAGAAAATGCTGACTGCACAGTTAGAAATCTCATGAACACTGCCAGGAAAAATGTCACGATATCCCTGGAGCTATTTGTGCATACAACCAAGCTGTTCAGTGTAATTCAGCTGTATTGTTTCAACGTCGTAAGGCCGTCTAAAGCCGTGTTCTGCTACTTTCCCACTCATTCCTGAGTTCACGCATACCACTGTAATTGACGTCAATCAATCTAAGATTTTTATAATTATGGTCATTTTTCTTTTTAAAATACAAACATGCCTAAGTTTTGTTTGGTAGTATGAATGACCAGAAAGAACTTCTCCTCTAGCTGTCCGTTCCTGCTCAGTGCAGTTTCTTTTTTTATAATTTGAAATGGGTTTGCCCAACCAGTATGTTGGTTTGAAGGAAATTCGCAGACGTAAATCAGAGGGTTAACCACACCTCATGTCTCTACATGACCATGTATCAGCAGGGTTAGCATTATGCCCGAGGACTTGATATAGTTACTATGGTACTGGTTGGATAAACACATTTCAAATTGAATGAATCAGCCTTTCAACTGAACATTATCATTTATTTTATTACCAGTAGCTTGTTATTAACCTCATTTGTATTATCTCTCTCTCTCTCTCACCACACACACACACACACACACGCATGCATGCACAAGCACACACATATCCAATGTATAACTGATACACTTGCACCCAACCACAAATAGATCTTGAGGTTAAAAATCACTATCGTTCTATTTTTACCATTGCTTTTAAACGTCAATGACAGTGTGTTTTGATGGTGTGGGAGATGTTTTTGCAGTAGTTCAAGAAGCTCCAGGGAAGGGTTAGAGCAGTAAGAGCAGCTGAACAGGATGGTTAATCTTGTCTTGTCTGTCTGTTATCCCTGTCCAGGTGTATCTCAGGGTTTGTCTTCATCTCAGGTCTATGAATTCCAGGTGAAGCTCCCGTGCAGAGGATGAGTCTAAACAAACATTCCAGGAGAATCAGCTGGAGACAAAAGAAAGGGGGTAAACTCCAGTCCGCAAATACTGTAAAGCAGGCCTATCATTTCCACCAACAGCAGAGCTCTGTAATAAAAATGCTTCTATCAGCCAAACTACCCATCCATGGTCTTGCACCTGATATAAATCAGATGGGGAAAAAATTCCACCTCCCACTGTAATAAGCATCTTCCGTGCTCAGACTCCATATTCATACAGAGATCAAACATTTCTGCAGCATTCTTGGAGATATTTTGTGTGCGTGCCAACACAAAATTACAACGTGGCAAAAAAAATACCTACCCTACATTTCTCCTATGAAGTGATGCCTTTTTATACAATACGACTTTTTGCTTTGACATTCGGGGCAAGAGTATTTAAGATGATTTCCTCAGATAGTTATAATACCTTTTGAGGAACACCCAGTAGAGATAATTTGGATAGTTTGAAGCCTTTGTCTGTCTATGGGTCCATCTCCTCTCAGAGAAAAGGATCCCCTAAGCCTCATTGTGTATGTGGATTCATGCAGGGATAACAGCATGTCAGTGAAGGGCCATGCAACAATAGTTCAAGATGAGAGAGGTGTAAAGGTGGGACAGAGGGATAACGACAAAGCGTTTTGCTTTGGCTATGCCATGCTTATCTGGTAAAGCATCAACACAGTGCTCAAATAGCCTCTCTGTGTGGGCTCAGTTTCCTTATGCTCCTTTGAGTGGGACTCCGCTTTTTGTCATAACCTCACAATGAAAAATAGTCTTGGAAAGGACATTATCACCAAAATAGAGAAGGACTTTGAAAAAGGTGTGTGCTTGCGGGATATTTATTGCTGTCATGGAGACAGGTTGGTAGAATTCAAGGCTTTCCAAACAAAAGTAAAAGTAAACACACAAACAAAAGATGAGCAAAGCAAGGAGTAGACATTCACTACAATACATCTAAATGAGTAGTAAAGGACACTCATTGTTATTGTATGGGACATACAGTATGCCAGTATGTCTGACAACTTTATTATTACTTTCATCTTTTCTATTCAGTCCTCACCTTTTGATGTGAGGATGTAAAAGCACATTCACATAGAGGTAATCCTCCATTGAACCAGAATATTATATTACACAAAACACGATATTACACAAAATTTGTATAACATTGAAATGGTATAATCGGAAAAAAAAAGAAAAAGGATGATTGTATATTTAGAATACATCTCATCATGTTTTTAGCAAGTCATACATCAAATCTTCTCCTTATGGCAAGTGACAGACAGTCTGGTCAAAGTGGCCATTGATATTGCACTTTGTGCCAATAAATGTGTCACAAGCAGCTGGGTAGTGTACCTCCTTGAACTGTGGTACCATATGGAGCGCTAAAGCAAAAGAAAAAATCCTGCTGCCATGATGGCATGTGAGAACCTCATGAATCTTTCTTACAGTGCTCAGTATATTTCATTCAACACAGATCTGGATATACCATGTATGAAAAGGGAACAATGGTCTGGGTTACAGGCATAAGACTTGAATTTGAGGTTCCCTTGAAAACAATACAGGGAGTCATCAGTGTAGAAGGTGGTTTCATTTTGAGAGTGCTGGCAGAAATATTGATTTACAGTATTCTAAAATGAAAGTTAGAATTGCATGTTGGTTGGTCTGGACATTTCAGAACAGCCACCAGCATTTGATTTACTCCGTTCTCAAACAACACATAATTTCTCAAAGCAGACAGCCTCTGGCTTCAAGATACTCCTTACTGCAGAAAGGATTCCACATCCATTCCCACTAGTGAAGAACGTGAACATTTTTTTAAAGCAACGACAGTACACATCTTCAATAAAGCTTCACGTCTTCACGTGTCTACCTATTCTTCCTGCAAAACCATCTGCATTTACAATTTCCTAGTCAGTACAGGCACAGAGTGGATAGCCAGAGATATACTTCAAATTCATTCAAGTTACTTGAATAACCTGGAAATATGTATAAGCACTCTATTATACAATATTAAGATCCTCATGCAGTAAATGGAGACTGGAGAGCTTTGTAGGAGACTACAGTATGACAAGAGCCTGTCATTGTCATTGTACTGTGGCCTACTGAAGAGGCTTTGTCTGCATTTGAGTGGCACTACCATGAGACAGACATGGGAGTGTCCCTCTCACCATACAGACAGACTACAAGTGTACGTGTGTGTGAGTGTGGGGTTATTTGAGTGTGTGTCTGGACATATAAACACACACTCATAGAAATACACTCACACATAGAGGCACCCAGACACACACACTAGCCCAGACAATAAGACCCCGTCGACCAACATGCAACCCTCCACACCCCACCCCTAACACCCGACAGGGGCACTTAGACTGGCTCTTAATTAGAGCAGGTAGACAGAGGGGTGGAGATGTTTTTGGGGGAAGGATGTTGTTGGGGTTTGAGGGTCTTTTGAAGGAGGAATACCTGGAAGATAGGGGAGGTTTCTTGTGGTTAACATACAGTCACTCCATCATACATAAAAAGAGAGATTAAAAAATAGAGGGATAATTGGAATAAAAATATTTCTGTCAGTGAGTGCCAGTGACGCAGTGTGTGATCAAACGTTTTGAGTCTTTAAGAATTTCCCATTTTTCTCTTGTCTAGAGATTGTATCTACCTTTGACAGAGGAGGGCTAGTCCCAATGTCTCTTGGGTACAAGAAAACAGAACCTATCATTTAGTGAAGCGCAGAAAAAGAGCAGTTTCTGAGAGCAGAGGGCCCTTCAGAGAAGTGATTGATGGGAGTTACCCTTACTGGGTTATGGATCAGTGCAAAAGGGGACATAAATCATTTCCAAATACTCTTGCCTACCTTTTAGATTGGACCGATACACTCTTTCCCTTCTGTGGTGCTGTTATGCACGTCCAGAATACCTCTTTGTTCAGTGTACCATCTTAGGGATAGAAGGCTGTTTATAATATAGGAAACAAGATGCAGAAAATCCTGGTATACATTTGCTGAGGACAACAGTGCCCTCCTTAGCTCATATAAAGCAAGGGCATTGCATCCATTTTTCTATGACAGATTAATATATACTGAGTTGAAGTCAGTGTTGCAACAGTATCTTACACTATGATTCTCACTGGCTTGGGGAGCCACAGAAAAGGAACATCAGAACATCATTAGTTTGACTGTCAGGAATGTAATGAGCAATGGCGCTCTTATGAGACAGGTTTAACGCAATGCTCTGTTCAGTAACACTGCCATTCTACAACATCAAAGGACAAGGGAGTGACAGTTTGAGTGTTTCAAGAGGTGACTACTCCATCTCGCTACATGGAACTAATGAAGCAAGGACTCTTTGGCTGTGTTAGCCTAGTTAGACGCTTCCCCTGTAGTTTGAAAAGATCTGTCTTCTGTAGCAGGCAAACAATTAGGAGTGGAAAAATGCACACACTCTTCTCTGGGCTACCTTGACAGGAACTCTCCTGTGACCATTAGTTTATTTTTCATAAGCTTTGCAAACTTTTCCACTGAATACATATGTAGAGCAAATAGTGTAGCTATGTTTTTCGCTCACAGCCACAAGCCACATGAAACTGAGGCTCTCAGTAAGCTTGTATGGCCTGTTGTCTGTGTCATCACATTGGGTGTGTGTGATTAACTGGGTTGTATATACCCCACAGGCCTCTTGTTAGTCTCACAGCAGTAGAACAAAGACAACATTCTCTTGAGAGGTTTAATACACCCTGGTGACGCGGGCTACAACAGTGTGTTAAAATCTCCAGATAGGTCTCTTGATTGGAGTGTTAAACTGTTAAAAATAATGAGCTTTTTTCCTCTACTGTTATTATCAAGTATCTTGCCTGCCAGTCTCACACACAAAGGGCCGGTCACAGCCCATGTCTATAGTCTGGCCTTTGCCTCATTCATTCTAACTATGTGGACATGGGGCAACATTTTCCAGTCTGCTTAACAGCCTGAAGTTTTACAATGGGAAAGTATTTTCCACAACTAAAACACTGCCACTGGTCAGAATACTGTGCATATATATATATATTCTAAATGACTGTCAGCATGCTTTTGTGACTATTCTGCTTTGTTCGATATGAAAATATCAGCTTTGTTTTGTGCCAAGAATTAAGAGGACTTGATGATGCCTGCACAATATGGCCAAAAGTTATCTGAGTTTTGCAAGAAAAAAAAAATTGCATGGAGTCATAAAAAGATCCCTGAGCGCATGTGAAAATCCCCTACATACTTCAGTAACTGTGTTCTGTTTTCTGCTAGCCTTAATGTGCGATTCACACCAGAGTCTCGCATTCATGGATCAAACAATATAAGTCCATTTTCCACCAGACCACATAGGCCCATAGGCTGTTGGCACATAGTTCTGAACCCCTGGGGTCCACCACTAACTCCCTCATCCCATATCGCCTCCAGTTGGACCATGCCCATCTCTGACACCCCACCAAAGCCATGTGCAGTGAATAGGTGGTCGACTGCAATCCCCCACACATCGCATGCAGCTGTTACAAAATGGACACTCTAGACTTGTAACACAATACCTAAAAATGACCTCATTCAGTCTCACCCAGTTACAGTCAAAGTTGACACTATTCCCTTCAAAAACATTGGCAACATTGCTGATAGTACAATCTATAATGTCCTTATGGGGAGGCGCCAAAATACTGATAACCCAGTTGGTAGTGGAGATAATCATGTAATCGTGTGTGGTTCTCATGGATTGGGAGGCAGACATGGTGGATCAAAAGATTAAACTGATACGAGTAAAGGCCAACTGTTCCACTGTATGATTTGTGTGTGTATGTGTGTGTGTGTGTGTTCTCTCTAAAGCAACAAATGTGATCTTGAAACTCATGTGGAGGTGAGTTGACACTTGAACACCTAGACAGTTGGATTGTTGTCCTCACTGCTGTTTACACTGCCAAGGAACTAGAGAAAGCGCAGAAAAGGATACAGTATATAAAACCTGAACCCAACTGAACCAGAGAGGAGTTGAAATTCACCTCATATTACCAATCCAATCAAACCCCTTCAATAAATCAATCACTTATCTCCAAGCACAACAAATAAAAAATAATTAATGTCTTTGTAAGTTGATGCAGAGACATATTGACAACGTACATACTGATAAACAACAGGACCTCACACACAGCATAAAAAGCACAGTGCAAGTATGGCGTATGATGGACAACAGAAAATACATTTTCATGAAAATGAAAAAACCTTGATCTTTTGATGATCTTTTGACTCAGTGTCCTTGCTCACATGGAGTTGTACGATTCAACCCATGAGAGGAAGCAAATGGTTTTGTGATGCTAGACCACCATCTACTGGTCGGCAAAGAAAGATGCCTCATATTTATGGGGAAAAAACTAAACATGCAGTATTCATCCTACTACAGAACACAGCATGGCAATATAACAACAACACCAACAATAATAATAAGAATAATAAAATATATTACAACTAATGTAATAATAATTTAATTGTAGGATGCATCAGTGGGGGCAAGGAGAGGACTATAGGAGCCTGGTGGAGAGCCTCTTTGGGTGCTGCAAGAAGAGCCATTTGCAGCTTAGTGTCAGTAAAACGAAGGAGCTGGCGGTAGGTTTAGAGGGTAGAGTGGATTGTTCTTCTTGAGGAGGCTCAGGTCTTTCAATGTGTGCAACAGACTCAACATGCTTTAATGTTTTATCATTCGGTGGTGGCCAGTGTTTTGTGCAGTGGTGTGCTGAAGAGGCAGCACCAAGGTGGGGAAGACAGGCAGGTTTAACAAACTTGTGAAAAAGGCTGGCTCTGTTGTAGGACTGAGCCTGGCCACTCTGCAGGTAGTAGCAGAGGGGAAGATGAGGTCTAAACTGAACTTCATCCTGGACAACACCTCCCATCCACTCAATGGTGATGAGGGGCCCCAGTGCACGCTACTTATGAGGGCCCCACTACACACACACACACACACACACACACACACACACACACACACACACACAGATAGGCGTAGATATTTTACCAACAATATGGTGGATTTTACAGTCAGTCACCAATATACACTGCTTGAAGATGAAGTTGCTCCTTAGACAATGAGTTGGAGACTGAATTTGTGGACACAAATTGTTATTTGAACGTTCTACCATTTTGTGCCAATGTTATGAGTTTGGAAGGAAATGTACACATACCAAAATGATATGATTTGACAGTTAAAGGTGTTAAAAGGTGCCACTCACTCCATAGGCCATACAGTTGATTTACATCTCTCTGCTAATGTATGACAATGTGTATTGGACCATAAGGTCATTGATCTTAATGTTTTACTTTCCAACCCCAGTTCCAAGAACACGGATATGCTTTTTTTTTTACA
>OOFE01041176.1:1535-21538 GCA_900323365.1 Monocentris japonica | reverse complement strand
TCCTAACATCAGTGTGTGTGTGTGTGTGTGCATATGCATGTCTTTATCAGTCTATGTGTGTGAACTGAGTGGTGTTAAACCCTGCTGGCTTCCCCTGGTGACAGGACGAGGGATGGGGCTGTATGAGGGGAGGGAGAGGAGCTCGGCTGGCTGGGGATAAGGGGACCAGACTGGCGGAGCAAGGCAAACACAGCTGGGGACACAGCCCTGGTGGGTCTACGGCTCAACGGCCCCCTCACACATATCAGCGTGTTTGCTCAGGGGATGTGCGCTAATCTTCGCACGCTGATCTCTGTGCAGACCCTAACACACTCTTCACACAGGGCCGACAGGCTGGGATGAAAGTGACCCTATCCACAGTCACACCCTTGCTAATTCCTCCATGGGTAAACTTGGGTGTTCTTTCTATTATAAATCCCTGGATTGGACGCTCAGCGGGCATCTATGGCTCTATCTATGTGTGAGGCATCAGCGGGTGAAGCTCTGTGGGTGGGTTGGCCCTGATCATTTACTAAGCTCTTGATCACCATCTGACCTTTCTCTCAACATTAGCACCTCAATTTGAATAGATCATTGTCATGCAATGTCAAAGTTTCCAGGCTAACAGAAAATATTTGCATTATTTTGCCATGTGTCCTTCAGTCTCCTCACTTGTCATACGTCGCATACTTGGCCAAATCATAAGTAACCACAAGTACAACAATTTGGGGTTAACGCCACAACTTTCAGGTTTGTGTGTGTCATTATTAACATGCTTATTGCCCGTGGTGCTTCTGAGGTGAACAGCATTCCTCACCAGGATATCAGTCACCTAGATACTCTAATTTACACCTAAGAGTTCTGGTATGACCACAGTCAATACAGATCTATACTGTCTATGGTGCTCCTTTGGATACTTAGGGGTAATGATATACTGCCCTCTTGTGGACTCTTTTGGGCAAAAGCGAGACTAAGTAAAGACGCCAGAGATTTAAAGTCAATCAGATGGTACGCTTATATACGTCCTGATGTGTAGTGAGCTGTTTGGTTTTGATGAATTAAATATCTAAAGTGAATTGTTACTTTATCCAAATTAAACCCACAAATTAGGTTTTATTGCACTTTATCTATCAATCTATAATTACATCCATCTATCTATCCATCTGGCAGACTGCCTGCCTGTCTGTCTGTCTGCACGTGCGCGTGTCAGAAAGGTCCTCTTACTTTGTGGGTTTTGCTAGCCATCTTGATTTTTTACTACTCGACTCCTCTCAGGCTTCCGTCGTTCCGCAAGCGCTTGACGTCAGCATAACAACAACCTGTCATGACAGCTCGTGATGGGAAAAGCCAATCGATTTCGACTCAAAATCGAATTATATAAGCATCCTTTTTACCTGAATGTAAAATTTATTTATTAAGGTGAGCTTTGAACAGCGTGTGCGCATGTTAGCAATCGCTAACTTGCATGGAATGAAACAATTGGAGTCTGTACGCTGCCCAGCATACAAGCTAGCTAACGTTAGCTAATTTATTTTATCAAAGGTTAGCTAGCGACGATTAGCATTACTGCTGGGGTTTTCAAGGCCCAGGTAACAAGTCCAAAAATAAAAATAAGTACCTTATTCGTAACCATCTCGCCATTTCTGTCTAAATGGTCAGCTGTTGTAACAGTAGCTACACTAAATGAGCCGGATTGTTGCTCTTATTAGCCACCCACCCTGGCGCAATGTCGACAATGTAGCTTAGTATGCTAGTTTACTGCTCCGCCTGAGCACCGATCGCTTGTCTCTTACTAAATTCAGCGACATTGTCATTTTGTGTCCAGGCACACGTGTGCAATAACGCTGCTACGCTGCTAGTTGCAACCTAAACACGAAATGTCATTGTACTCCCTCTGTACTATCTCTAGACTACCATTTCATACTGTGCGGGGAACAGTCCTCTAAGCTAGTGCTAGTGGCTATGTCCATATAATGTTTTCTGATGGCTAGCTAGCTGAGCTGCCCGTTTTGTCATCATTGATGTTTGTCATTTAACTAGTTAATCAGCCGGCAGTGTAGACACCTTTTTATATCCCAGCAGTGATGCATGATCAGCGGAATATATGGATGCCTTCAGAGTTGCAACAAGGACTGCACCTACTTTGCCCATGACACGCATTGCAGATGCATTGCAGTGAATTCACGCCAGCGTTGATTTACATGCCTTTTCTCTCTGGTTTAGTTTGTGAGAAACAGAAGTGACAGGGCCTTCTTTAACCTGTCAGTTAGCCAGCCGAAGAGACGGGGAACAGGATAGGGAAGCAGGGCGAAGCGGGCCCCGCGGAGCCGGTGGAGAAGATGGCCGGCAGCCCGGAGAAGAGTTCCACAGCGCAGGAGCTGAAGGAGCAGGGAAACCGGCTGTTCCTCTGCCGCAAGTACCAGGAGGCAGCTACCTGCTATAGCAAAGCTATTGTGAGTAGTTTCTCTCGCCCTCCTTCTAAAGTAAATGCTGTAAAGTAAATTCCAATAATGCTGGCATAGTGTCTTCTTAATTGAAACACAGAAAAGAGATGTATGGTCAGAAAGTTACAAAAATGTGATGAATTACATCCTGGCCACAGTGATCTGTGTAAGGACTTGTGAATGTTTGTTCATGTAAATGCAAGCAGTGTATACAGTGCCATAATGTACTCAGTGTGTATGTGTGTGCGCATACATGTGTGTTGTCTGGCATGTCCTGCCTCCCAGAACCGCAATCCATCGGTGGCGGTGTACTACACTAACCGGGCCTTATGCCATGTGAAGCTGCAGCAGCATGACAAGGCATTGGCTGACTGTAAGCATGCCCTGGAGCTGGACAGCCAGTCAGTCAAGGCCCACTTCTTCCTGGGCCAGTGTCACTTGGAGCTGGAGAACTATGACGAGGCCATTGGCAACTTGCAGAAAGGTCAGAACAATCCCTTAAAGGTGGTGTAACATTTTGGCACCTTTCTTTCATTCGTTCCTTTCATTTGTTTGTTAGTTTGTTTCTTATACCCCATGCATTGCTTTTTTTCTTACTTTATCATTACTATATATCATTATCTCCCTGTCTGATTTCTGTCAGTGGTCTTGGGGTTGAAGTGCTGATCCTAGAATCAGCTGTGCCTTTTTCAGGTCAACATTAATGAAATGATCACACCGATGAGATTACTGATCTTACAATAACACTCATACTATGAGGCTCACTAAGGTTCAGGCTGTCTTTCCAATGATCTTGCATAGCAATCTCTACGGTATCTTGGGAATAATTTGGTCTGAAAATGGTCTAACTCACAGGCATGTCCCCGAGGGATCAAGAGAAAACGGGACAAAAGAAAGCTGTCTTAAAGTACTGTTTGAAACATTTTATTGGTGATCCAGCGTTGCCTGTTTTTTTGTGCAGCTTATAACTTGGCGAAAGAGCAGAGGCTGAACTTTGGAGATGACATCCCCAGCGCCTTGCGCATCGCCAAGAAGAAGCGCTGGAACAGCATTGAGGAGAAGCGCATCAACCAGGAGAACGAGTTGCACGCCTATCTCACAAAACTCATACTGGCTGAGAAGGAAAGGTGAGACAAGACAGTGGGCTTGATAGTCAAACTCATCCAGCATGTTTATGTGTCTGGTAATGATCTCTCGGAAGTCTGCAAATCACTAAAATGAGTCAGGTATGTGGGTTTGATTACCAAGGTGTGGATGGTGAATGGGGGATAAATAATAATACATTTTTACATGTGCAGGGAACTGGAAGATTGTAGAGAAAAGCAGGACGACAATCAAAATGGAAGCGATGCTGTCAAGATCAAATCAAAACATGTGTGTTTTTTCAACATACTTTAATATACTTATGACATATTTTGACTCTGGATATTTTTGGTAACTAACAAGGAAATGTCTTGCTCCCTATTTAGGACAAGTTCCTCATGGACATGGATGAGCTCTTCTCTCAAGTGGACGAGAAAAGAAAAGTGTGTATGGAAACTGACTCATTTAACGCACTGTGTCGTTTTATGAAGCTGCGATTTGGTTGTTCAGTCCGTGTGTCTCTGTTAACAGCACACACCTACTTTACACTAGCTTATTGGTTTGTTGACATGGCAACAGCAGAAAGAGACTCAGACAGACTTTGTCAAGTTTTCCTTTTGGATTTATGTACAGTTGGATTTAGCTCATCTCAGATCTTTTTCTTTAGTGTGTATACGTTCTCTCTGTGTTGTTACTATGTTTTGTATCTGACCCACCCGCCTCAATTGACACTCGTGATTGTGTCCGTGTCAACTGCACCAACATAAACCAGCATCCATATCCTATTTCCAGCACAAGTGGTTGCTACAGTAACCACCGCCTCTGTTTGCTTGCCAAGGCTTGTTGCAATGAATTACCCGGGCTATAGATAGTTGTTGACTCCAGTGGGGTAGTCGTCATGTTATTGTCAGGGTTAGGTTAATGTCTATATGACACCATACTGACTGTCAGCAGGCTGCTTGAGTTCTCAGGGTTCAGTGTGACTTGGTGAAGATTTTGGCACAGTTTTGTCAGTGTTCATTGCAGGGCCAATGGTACTAAATGGCTAGGTAGAGATGGCACTACAGAACACTTTAAATGAATGATTCTGTTAAAGGACGTGTTCAGACATTAAGTCTTGTTGTCTGTGTTCTGTCATCCCTCCAGAAGCGGGAGATCCCAGATTACCTGTGTGGTAAGATCAGCTTTGAACTGATGAGGGAGCCCTGCATCACCCCCAGTGGAATCACCTACGATCGCAAGGACATTGAGGAGCACCTACAGGTAAAGTGCCAGTGTGTAGACTATCTCAGGGTTTTCATTTTTAGCTGATGGTCGTCAAATCAGCAGATTTCATGTAGGCTGTTTTTGACTAAAATACAAACCAACACACTAAAATTGAATATTGAACTTGTGTCTGTAGATGCATAACTCCATGATCTGGAGATCAAATAAGCTGTCTAAAAAGTAAATGTATTTAAAGGGGAGTTGCATGCAGTATGAGTGATGTTTCTACTGTGTGCAACAAGTGAGAGACAGAAATACTAGAAGTGTTCAAAAGTACAAAACACTTTGGAGATTGTAAAGATTTTACATTGAATTGAAGGATCACTGTAATAGCGAAACATTTCAAAGACTTGATGAAAGAGAGGGAAACCTTTTGTGGTCATACTGAGGGACAATTGCAAAAGGTTACACAGTGGAAATCCTAGGCCTGCAGGCTAATACACCTCACTCAGATGAGCACATGATGCACTATCTAAATTCAAGACATGACATCATGTCCATATAACCAACCTAAATAAATAACCTTGAAAAAAACATAAATACTGTAAATTCTTCTTTGAATCAATCAGTGTGTCTGTTGACTTTGTTAAAGGCCCTTTTCTAGCTGAGAGTAAAGCCTGAAGGAAGGTTGGGAAAGTCTGAGGTTAGACCCAGTAAGCTCTGAGGGAATATTGTGTTGAGCCAAAAAGTTCAGAGCACAAAACTCCCTGTACAAATCACGGATATCATTCTGGTTTAAACAAACTTGTTTCTTCCACCGTCATGTAAGAAAAATGAAAACCCTCTTGTTCTCATTCCATATATGGCGTGCATCTAATACATCCTGCATCTCTTCTGGTAAAATATTGCTCATCGACATACATACAGTACCTGTGAAATCCAGACATTTCCACCCTCTGTCTATATATCCCTTAAACACTGTTCAGCAGCTGTTATATCACAAATGATAACACTAACAATGAACCCTCTCTCTGTGCAGCGGGTGGGTCATTTTGACCCGGTCACCAGGAGTCCCCTGACCCAGGACCAGCTGATCCCCAACCTGGCCATGAAGGAAGTGATCGATGCCTTTATCCAGGAGAACGGCTGGGTGGAGGACTACTGAAGGGATCCAGCCCTCCGTTATACCCCAATATCCAACTCAAGGCCTGGACAACACAAGACTAGAGAGAACAGATCACCCCTCCCCTGGATATGTACTTTACAAAAAGCGGGAAAAAAAACCACACTGTGGACTACCAAATGGGAGCCGTGTATCTTGGTCTGCCTCTCTTACCGATCCTCCCCACATTCTGTCTTTGCTGTAAATCTAGCCGCTCCAGATTTGGGAGGCTCCCTTTAAATCTCCCTTTAGCACCATTATTCCATATTTTCTCCCTTCCTTCCTCCTTCTCTCTCTCTCACCCACGCTATTTCTCCTCCCTCAAGCCTGACTCCTTTCTTTATTCGAAACAAGGGGCCATGTTTCTCAGGTCTCAAGCTCTCTCTCTGTCTCTCTCTCTCTCTCTTTTTCTCTAGTGCCACAATCCTCAGAAGACATCAGTACTGCACTCAAGTGTTTCACATACCACCAATGTAAAATTCAAAAAAGAATTCCCTAGTTTTTGCGGCAGAAATTCTAAACACATTGGCCTTTTGTCTGACTTTTACTCCAATATTCTTTAGTTATTATTTTCTCTTAAACAATAGAACATTTATGTAGGTAGCTGATTACGCGAATGATTTGCCCACTGTTTGGTGGTACCTTTTGCTGAAGTGATAACTGAAATGCCAAAAACTTTGTTCTCCACTAGGGTGACTTCTTTGTATGCAAGTTTTCAGAAATGAAGATTGAGAAACAAAAAAAACAAAAAGAAAAAAGTCCATTAAGGTAAGTTTGTGAGTGGATTGTCAACAGCTCTTTTCGTATCAGCCACTCCATTACAGACTATTGAAATATGTTGAATGTATGCATAATATACTCTTGAGGTTTAGATTTGACCTAAGTTGAAATCTGTCTCTTATCAGTACAGTATGATGTTGTTTTTCATGACATGGGGAGTTGAGCTATATACAAATCATAAATTGAAAAAAAAAAAAAAAAACAGCTGCATAGAAATGAGTGCTCAATTTCCTGGATGTTAATTAAAAATGTCAAACTGTTTGATATTTTGATAGTCTGAGATCAGTTCGCCTGTTTGGGTTTGAAGTCGTTGAAAACTGCTTTGAAGAATGGTCTGCGCTGTCTGTGTTCATAGAAAAAAAAAAAAAAAGTGCTCGGACATTGTGTTGGGCTAGTGCTGTTTGTTTCAAAAGACTGGACGCTCGCATCATGAAATGAAATGGTTGTGATTTGGCTCACTGCAATCCCCCTTTCCACGTTTCATTTCATACACTTCCTCTGGTGGTGTCACATCATACAGAAAACGGTTGCAACAACCCATGTAGGTCAGTCGTCTGTGACAGAAGTGGAATATTCTGCACAGAGATTTGAGGTTCGCTATCTTAACTGTACCAATCTCCTTCATCTTAGAAATGCTGGAAGAGTTACAATCTCTCTTATCCATACCTCAGTCCAAGTTTTGGAGGGCCAGGGCACTGGCGTTCTCCTTAAAACACATTTTTAGTTCTGTGCTATTAGTTTACAAACTTTTCAACAGAGTGTGTGTCTGTGATGAATTAGGCCTATTGGTTCATGTTGGGGTACAGGCAGTGTAAATAAATTTGCTTGTGTATCTCATTTTATTTCTTGACAAAATAGGGTTGATTTTTTTTTTTCCTAGTGAGCTTGAGAAAACTGTATTAAATGTAGATATGTTGATAACATAAATGCTTGTTTTAGTTTTCATTTGTCCCCATTAAACCGTGAACTATGAGGTTTTTGTGGAGTTTCTGACACCAGAGTGACATTAAAGAGATTAAATAAGATGAGCATCATATTCTGTGCTGCTCATGGGAATTATATGAATGGAGAAAAAAGGAAAAATAAATAAGTACTAGTGTTTATTAAATTATTACTAGTAAAATTAAAAAAGTGACTAGTTACTACTACCTATTAAATTAGAGCTCGTATCTATTATATAGCAACTAATAAAACTCCAACAGTGACTAGTAACTGGCAGAAAAGTGACTAAAAAAAAGTATTAATGGCTATGGAATAAATGATAAAACAGCCCGCCAAAGTTTGAAGGCTTACACACAGCAAGACTAACAGTGGGTGAGTGAGTATCACTCAATACAAGGTGAGAGAGTCATTTGGCGTTACCTTGGAACAAACTATGGGGGGAAACTCCACAAATGCCAGGCAGTGAGGAGCTACTGGAACTCAAGATGCATCATTTCATCAGATGCACCATTTCACCCTGACTGGCACTGCCAACTGGACTGGGAGAAGGCAAGGCAGGTACATAAATGGGTGAGCGTGCAGTAAGGGAGACAGGCAATTAGATTATCATGTTGAATACAAGAAAGGATTGTGGGAGTTTAACAAAAATTCCAGTAAGGTTGTATGAAAAATGTGTAAAATGTCCACAATAATTGGAACTGTCACTTTTCTCTTAATTAGATATTACCCAATAAACAATTTTTTTGTCAAGTACCACAAATCAATTTGAGAGTGCACTGGTATATATGGGTTAAATGAACATTGGATTTAGCGCATGCACATGTCTTGCACCATGGGGAAAAATCCCTTACATCTCAGGTGGCCTAATGAAACAATGCTATAACAGACGTTTTAATTCATGCAACTATATTGAAGTCTAGTGGGATTTTGTGCACAAGTGAGCTGCAGTAAAAGTAGTCTAAACTAAGTCAAATAGATGGGTCTTGTTTTCTATACAGACTACAACCTACGATATGACACGTGTTCCCAACACCACAAGGTTTGTATGTATCAAGTGTCTCAGTTCAAATTTCAAAGGGTTAAGAATCAATGACGCTGCTAGCAACTGATTTACTCTGGGTTTGAGGCTCTTAAACATCTTAAGCCTCTGCTCAGGATTACATCATGATGGGTAATGACCTATTTTTATATATTTATAGGGTCCCAACCCATAGTTTGGAAACACTAATAATAACTGAGATTGTCATCATGGTTCGAGATGCTTGATCAACACTCCAACTCCCCAGCATGGATCTGACATCTGAGCGCTAAATATCAGCCTGAATCCAAACACTGTAAGATAGTCCATCAGATGATATTGACACACATAGGCATATTTGTTTGTGTGTGTGTGTGTGTGTGTGTGTCAGTCACACAGACAGGACAGTGCCACCCAGCCACGAGCTGTCACACACCGGGCCTATTGTCAGAGCATCCGTCCAGTGAGTTGACGTCATGGCCTGTGCTAGGAGGGAAGAGGAGTCTGAGCACACGGCATTAGCAAGTGTGACTGACTCAGCTACACAAGAGGAATAGCTAACCAACGTCAAAATGGTGAGCAAAAGTTGTTTATCCCCCGTTGCTTTTCCCATAATCCATTTTCCGGTGTGCATTGAGCGTATGCTAACTGATGTGACATCAACAGGGATTGTTTTCAGCTAATCTTTTGAGGTTGTGGATGTTCTGTGTGTGTCTGTAGAGTGTCAACAGTGAGAGGTTTGCTGCAGCTTTCTTTGGTTTGTCCTCAGCCCTGTTGGCCCTCTCCTCAGCCACCCAAGGTATGGTTTCAAGAGCACAATCCCATCAGACGTAATAGTAATAATGCTTCCACATCAATTTCTTAGTCCCACATCACTTGCCAATGTGCTTCTTGTGTTCAGACTACAGTAGTAATTGTGTCTCGTCTGTGTTGATCCAGTGGGTCTGAGCAGCAAAGTCCTACTCTTCCCTTACGAGACGGACTTCAGCTTTGTGGCCCTGATCCCACAGAAGGAGATGGAGCTGCGGGCCTTCACCCTCTGCATGCGCATTGCCACCGAGCTGCAGGGCGAGCGGCAGATCATCCTGTTCGCCTACCGCACGGCCGACTACGACGAGCTCAATGTGTGGCGCGAGAAGGACGGGCGCATCTCCCTCTACCTGAGCGGTGACGGCGCCTTCTTTCACCTGCCGCCCATCACCACCTTCCGCACCAGCCTTTGCGTGACCTGGGAGTCTCGGACCGGCCTCTCTGCCTTCTGGGTGGATGGAAAGCGCAGCACGTACCAGGTCTACAAGCCTGGACACACCATTCGCCCGAAAGGTACCATCCTCCTGGGGCAGGACCCAGACAAGCACCTGGGGGACCTGGAGGCCATGCAGAGTTTTGTAGGGGAGGTGACCGATCTCAATATGTGGGACTTTGTGCTCTCCAGGAGCATGATCCAGGCCTGGCACTATGGGCACAGGGTCCCTAAGGGCAGCATCTTTGACTGGGCCACCATTGAGTATGAGCTGAACGGAAATGTTATGGTGGTGGATGACGACTGACTGGGTGTGGAGTCCCGTGCGAAGCGGGGTGAGGGTTCAGAGGTTTGTGTTGGACTGATACTGATGCCTTTGTTTGATTTTTTTTTCTGAAGTCCTATGATTCTTTATGCTAGAGCGGTTCAACTGTTCTTCCTCAATGCTTTCTACTGGGTGCTGAGGTCTTTAGTTAACAGATTTATTAGGAGGTCTCTTGTTGTTTGAAGGACCCCGTGATCAGGTAAGGAGTAAGGGGGATTTCACAAAGCAGGATTAGATCACTTGTTATTAAAAATGTTATGAAATATCTTCTGAAATTTTGTTTATTAGTAGTAATGAACTTTTGTTTCACAGATTCTTACCAGTATCACCAGGAAATAACCTAATCCTTTTCACAGTTATCTGGCTAACTTTCTAATCCTGCTTTGTGAAGTAAGTAACTAAGATGCTGTTTCTCAGCATCCCTCCTATCTTTAACTATTTTCAGCAACAAAATACATTGGGAGTAAGGACCGCTAACTTGTTCTCATGTTATTTAAGTCATATTGATCATCCTGGTATCTCCTAACTGTTTGTTATGAAAACACAAACTGGTTAAGATCAAGTTAAAAATGTTGATGTGCCAGATGTATCCATAGGGTGGCACTCTATGCTAGTTCACGTCATCCAGAAAGGTGTGTTAAACAGAGCTTTGTTGTTCATGCATCCATCAACATGACTTGGCCTGGAGATGCTTTGGATGCTTTTAGGTTACTACCAAGGCTGATAAAAATGATTGTTACACTTCTGACTAATTTAGAGTTTTATTTTCAGAGGATTTATTTTATTGTGAAGGTTTTGTAGGTGGAAATGTAAAATAATGAAGGCATCAGCTTACATTGCAGACTTGAGAGACAACAACTTTAATCAACTACTACAATGCAACTATCAGTTCACAATTTCATCGCCATACCTGGTAGTTGTGTTGAGTAAAATTAAGTGCAATTAACTAAAATGTCCACAATAAATTCATCTTCAGTTCATACTTTATAATAATTTTGTAATAAATCTTGCCATATCTTAAAAACCTGCAGTGAAGTATTGAAAATATGACATGTTATTGACAGGCTGATATTATGACTGAGAAAATTGGGTGATTCATTATTTCTACTCTTAATGATTTAACTGCACTGAGAGACAAATAGCAATTATGATGTTTAAAAGCCATTGCCATGATGTTGCCTTGGGTTTGCATACTCACTCATGAATTTTCCATGTTCAAACTGATGTAAAAATGCTTTTGGGTATGAAATAAAATCTTGCCATGTGCAAAACTAAAACTGTTTGTAAGTGAACAGAATATTTCTTTGAACTCTCGGAGCTTCCTTTCCATAGTCATACTATTTGAGGCACTCTGGAGAAATAATGAACTTTTATTAGTGCAATAGAGATGATAGTTAAACTTTTGTGTTACTTTTCATTTAGGAATGGAATAGTAGACTTGCATTTCACTCATCCAGTTGTTTCTGGGATGTATACTGTCAAGCTCATTGATTTTCTAATGCTGGTGTTCCATTGATAAAATATCAGTTTTCTGAAAACCATTTTCTACCTCTGGTATGAACGAGAAGTTGTCAAGTGAAATATGATCACTATTTTAAGCATTTTGATTTGCTAATTCTATTTTTGCACCTCTTTCTCGTGGGCCTCTGTCAACTGTCCAAATATGATTTTGGTCCCCATATTGTCTTACTTTTGTACTGTGCCATGGCAAGCCACGCCAAATAGACTGAAGATGCTGCATGTGCTACACGCTACAGAAACCAAGTCATATGGAATAGCTTCCCTAATAATGATCCCCCAGAATAAGCTTCAGGCCAGATCATCACCATCCAAGTGTAACACAATAACCCTAAGTTCCAGTGTGCCATCTCTGTTCTCCTCTATGGCTCTGTGCACTCGTTCTCCCTGCCTGCACCATCCTGACCTCCTTGCAGAGACAGGGAGAAGTTTCCAGCGCGCAGCCCAGGCTCCCTTGAGGGTGGGAAAGTGCTGCATTCCGAATGTGTGTTTATTCTGACCAGATCACCCGTCGGCTCTCTCACAGCCGCTAAATAAGGAGAAGACAGGGCCAATGAGTTCTGACTGCGGGTCAGCAGCCAAATGTTCCACCTTCTTGGATGTTGCAATGCATCAATCGCAGTGCCCACTCACTGTATGGTAACACCTTTGTGGACCATCTGCCCAGGCCTGGCTTCTCAGCCCTCTGGTAAACACACACACACACACATACGCAGCATTTTATTTCCTTCTTCTTGCATCTCAGCCCAAAAGGGGTACTAATTCCTGCATGCAAAGAAGCCCACATGCCCGGTCCGTGTGTATTTGTCTTATAAACTGATAAACTGTTCTGTAAGTTGATTGAGCGTTTTAGTGTTTCGTGACTTTGAATTTTTAGAGCTTGGATAAAATATGAAAACACTTACCTGACTCCTCTTATGAACCATGAGAAGAGAAGCACTGCATGCCAGTAATGGCAGAACAACTAAAATGGAGAAGCCAGTTTTACATAATACACTCATGAAAATTTTATAAAATTATCTTTCTTATTTTGGAAACATTTGAATTTTTTTTTATTATTCATTTAAACAAATGTTTTCGAGACAAGTGAAATGTTTCTACACCATTTCTCCACCACAGTAGCAGTTTTGGGCATTTAAGGGCACGACAGAGGCTGTGGCCCGGCCACTCCAGAGAGCAGATAATTGTTCCCTATGTGTCCTGCATCGCGTGTTTTATCCAACCGAGCGAACAGTTGCAGGGCTCCTCGTCCCGCTCGCTAACAGGGCCGGCAGTGTCGCACAGTGAGATCTGCATATTGGCCCATGGTGGTGAAGGCTGTCTGAGGCACGGCGGTGCGGCGGACTGTATGTCCATGCGTGTGGAGCTGGTGAAATGTTTTCCACGCGAGAGGAGATAGACGGCAAGAGGGAGCCCCGCGTGAGCCAGCGAGGGGCGACAGAAGGAGGGCCGTTCTGGATTCCTTCGAGCAACTCCAAATAGATTTCCAGGCAAAACATATTAACATACGCAAGACAATGCTACGAGCTATCTGAGGGAGCTGTGGCATGTGCGCATCGAACAGATGGATCTTTTTTTTTTTTAGAGCTTTCTTGCAGAAATTTCAGCCCATTAAATAGAGAGCTCGGGCATCATTCAGCCTGCTTTTGTTCATGAAATGAGCCCGCACAGTAGCATGAAGATCAAATTGCTCTCCTAAATCAGATTTGGTGTCTGGATCCCAATAGATGAGTATGAAACATTACAGAAAATGTATGTAATTCAAACTGTTTTACATTCACCGATTTACTTGTGGGAATCCATGGATCAACAAAAATAAGACAAGTAAATACGCAGTGGAAGGATGTGTGTTGTGTTTTATCAAATGACGTCACAAGAACATGTCATCTGCAAACATTACTATCACCACGGAAAATAGTACAAACATGAATTTCATTGAACTGGCAAAACATCCAAATTTCACCCATAAAAGTTAACGTGTCAAAAGCGTAACAGCTTGCAGGCTGTCGCGTGCTGGCTCACGAACCTTCTTTGATCTGAAAAATGTTTGCACATCTATACGCTCCGCTAAGGAAGAGAAATACAAGTTACTCATTTGTCCCAAAGATGCATCAACCATTTGTCTTTTTGTTTGGCCGCAGCTTGAGCCAGTTCTCTGGGGTTGCATCTCCATCTCCACAGGGACATTGTTCAAGAATCCTGCAAGCTTACAGTCTATTCCGTTAATTTAGTCTGTTACTTCGCAATAAACATGGTGAGAGAGTGGGCATAAGACCTGGACTTCAGCTTACTCCCCCCTTCTCTCTCTTAGAGGTTTGTAATCTCCCCAGTATGCTGGTTCGTCCTCCCCCTCTGGGCTGTATGAAAAATTCACCAGGCCTTCCCATTAGAGTCAGTCTGAATCAGGGAGCAGGCGCTGCAATGGCCACACGCATGACACTTTTACCACTCAACACTTAGCAACGCAAACGTTACGTTTAAAAAACACAAAATCACAGCCGTCCCAAAACTCCTCACTGCGAGTCATGACTTGTGCTGTGTCTTATGTTTTTAAATGGACTATGCAATGTACACCTTGACATTGACCTTGGACACACGCAAGAAAAAGCGGATACTGGATGCACGTGCATGCATACTGTACATACACATACACAACCACCATGAGTCCTCACTTGTTAAAAGCCTTTTCTATACAGGTTTTCACGCGTACGGTGCGAGGCCTGACCTTTGCTATGTGTGAGTGTGAGAGTGGCTAACTCTGTCCGCCGCAACACCTCCAGGCACCACGCTGAATACCTTTGAGCGCATGTCCTGGGTCTGGCAGCCTACAACTAAAACACTGTGGATGAGTGTGGCATCCTGTGTTTTGGATGTGATGTGGTTTGACAGATGTGATGAATTCATAGAAAAGAGATATTTTCCATGTTTATATTCATAAGACAGCAACACTGTTGGTAGTTGCATTGTGTGGTAATAATGGAGGAGTTGATTTTCTGACTAGGAAGCACTGTAACAAACA
Organism: Monocentris japonica; assembly: GCA_900323365.1. Classification (NCBI taxonomy): domain Eukaryota; kingdom Metazoa; phylum Chordata; class Actinopteri; order Trachichthyiformes; family Monocentridae; genus Monocentris; species Monocentris japonica. The sequence goes on along the minus strand of OOFE01041176.1, from coordinate 6,819 downwards.
AACTATTGACATGTCCTGACTAATAATGGAACACGGTACATATTGTAAACAACACGTTTTATTTCCCCAGTCAGCGTCTCCCACATGTCCTTCCAGTGCCATCCCATCTTAGCGCTTCCCTCTCTTCTTCACCCCAAAGACATCAGAAAGCGAGAGAGCGAGAGACTCTGCGGTTTGAGTGCATTGTGGCGTTTAGCAGTGAATTCCCCTCCGTCGCCTCTGGGCTGGCCTCTCCTGTGAACATATGAGCCATGCCACAGCGTGTGGTGCTGGGAGACGGTCCAGGGCCTCCTGATTAAATATTACAGCCCTCTAAATGGATGGAGATTAGCCTCTGTGGGAATGTTAGGGCTTAATTTACCCCCCGGCCAGGGGACTCCACCATCGAGGGTGTGTGTGTGTTTGTGTGTGTGTGTGTGTGTGTAGAGATGGGAAGGGAAAAGCGGGGTGGGGAGGGGTTGTTGTACATGTGGCCTGGTGTAAATGGATCGCATGTTTCCAGCAGTAGGTCAATGGAGAATGTGCTGCGGTTATGTGGGCTGACTGTTCTGCAGCAGTTCATAGGTACTAGTAGGGTGATGGGTTCTGTCCTGTCTGGTAATACATGACACAAGTAGATGTCAAATACACGTCACAAGCGCTTTAAGCTGTCCAATCTCAAAGTTAAAGTCACATCCTGCTTCCCTAATCTGACGTATTTCTTGTTGAAACTGGATGTTGGGGCGGGACATAACGTGGGGAGGGACTGTGGCTGACGGTGTAGCTAAATGTTTCTTGGGATGGTTGGAGGGCATTGTTAAAAAAGCTATGATGGTATTATTGGTTGGAATTTTTATGTACGCCTATTGGTACGTCATGAAGTAACCATTACCACAGATTACTGAGTTACTGTAATGCTTGTGTGTAGTTTGGATACTGTACAGGTGTTTGGATATTATGCTGTTTGTTTTATTAGGGTTAGGTTTATGTTATCTGTAATAGCAATAAACGTAGTACAAATAAGCTTTGTTTATATACCACATTTCAAAAGAGAGTAACAAAGAGCTTTGCAAATATTTTATATTTGTGGTAATAAATAAAAGCCAATCAGATAAAAAATAAAAATGTCCGGAATGAATAAAACAGAAGATTTCAGAAGAATTTATTAGCAGTTTGTAAAAATAGCTGGTATCTTTAAGTTCTTAATTGTAGGAGGTTCAAATGTTTTTCAGATACAAATAATTGACATGTCACTTTAAATGACATTAAATGTGGATGAGCATAATTGGTTAAAACAACAGCTAATAGTTTTTGCCAATAGCTAGTTATCATCAGGTTTTATCCTGTAGCTGACTTTCAAAACAAAACAAAACTACTTACAATTGAAGATGAAATTCTAGAAAATTAAAAGTAAAAAGTAAAGAAAACAAACAGGTGAATTACAGCATTCTATAGATAGTTATGTAAGTATATAAAAGCACTGTATATCTTTTAGTATTACATAACGGCTTTAGCCATTACAGTATTCCTCTTAGTATTTCAAACCCTTTGAGACTGTAATGGTGATTAAGGGCCATCCAAATAAACTTGACTTGACTTCTAACCTCAGTAGAAGTCTAAAGCTTCTACATTGTTGTTCCCACCTTCCTCCGACCGACGTCTGCACTCCTGGGAAACTCTAAAATTCAAAGACGTTTTCTATAAGTTTAGTCTTGATAGATGTTTTTTTGCTCTGTTCCTTGTGTTGATGTCATGTCTAACTCTGACTATCAAAAAATGCATTTCCTTTAGAATGATGATCCCCATGAAAAAGAATGAGGTAGATATTTCTAGGCCATCTAAGAGTGTTAACACATATTCAAAGACGACATTTCTCTTTCGCATCTCAGAATCGTTCTGGCTTCCTGCTACCTGCAGCCTCAGCTGGTCCATGGTTTTCATGCCCCCCTATTCCCTAGAACAGACCCTAAACTCTGACGACCTTAAACCCGTTCTAATTTACTGCAGGAGTCAATCATAGTAAGGAAAATATTTACTTCACACACGTGAAATGAATGGCTGTCATTTTAATTGCAGGCTGTTTTCTGTGTTGTGTTATGCTAACCCGACACTCTTCCTGAATAATTGATTGTTTGGTTTTGTAGTTCGCTGGGTTTAAAATGCTCTTATGGATGTGAGAGCATGTTTTGAGGTCTTTGCATGGAAACGCTGGAGTTTATTATTTATAAACACACATAACCTTTACAGATGGAAAGAGGGTGTATCAACTCATCCACTCTATTCATCCACCTTTATTACACGTGCTATGACATCACAATGGTGCTTGTAATGTCCCGACAAACATATGTTTCTCTCAGTCACCTCCTTCTGCAGAGCTGCGTATCAGCTGCATCACTGCAAGGTCTTAATTCTCTGTTAATTTGCCTCTCATGAAGGACAAACACATCCATCAAACACACACCACATGTGTGTATAGCACCCATAGACAATAATAGTTCAATGTAAACACACGCATGCACGTACACACCCATACATGCATACGCAAATGCATGCACACACAGAGACACAAACACAATCCCGAACATACACACACACACACACACAAACACATACACACATAAGCACTCTGCGCCACTGGGCAGGGACTAGCCTGAAAGATTGAAAGCAATTAAAACTATCATCTGCAGTGGCTCTGGGCAGGCCTGTGGCTGCGAGGGGGGAGCTGCCACTGTGCATCAGCCTCTCAGTCTCAGCAACGCACAGCGACATGAGAGGGAGAGTCGCAGCCCTCTCCAAAACACAGAGGCGCTGCCATAGTTCCCCTCTTTACATACACACATGCTCACACAGGGCAGGACCACACGGCTTCAACGCACAACTCCCATAGCGCTACATGCCATTGTTCTTATGAGACCTACACACATGATATAGTTAAAGCAGGCCCTCAAGACACAGAACAGTGCCACCCCTGCAGAGCAACTCTGGATGAAGTTGGATAATGCCATGCAGTGAGACGTGGATGTAGTGTTATGGCAATGCATCAGCGACATACTGTTCTCTGCCAACGCTGTATTAACACATTGACAGTGTCTATGGTTAATGAGGTTCGTGGTCGGACCTTGTGTATGTGGCAATGTTCTGCCCTTAAGTGTGAAGAACCGATGTGGCTCTATAGGCAAAGTAACACAAAGAGTGAGGAAAGAAAAAGTTAAATTAAAATCATATTGTGTAAGGATATGAAAAACAATGTGCTGAGTGCCTGTCGCTCACGGTTGAATGTGTATTTCTTAGCGCACGTCTTATGCAAAAAGCCAGGTGAGCTTTACATACATCGTCAAAGAGAAAGAGAAAACTATGAAATTATTATTATTAAATACTTTTGTGTTTTGGGATGCTTCATGAAGGCACACACACACACACACACACACACACAGAGCTCATCAGTCTGATCTCATCTGGTGGAAGTGACTCCAAGCTGTTTGGGCCAAACTTGGAGCAGGCTACCTGCGTTCAGATCCCTGGGAATGGTGGCTGTCTAGCCCTGTCTGGACCGGCCCTTAACAAGTCTCCTCAGGACAACCACACCACCATTACCAACTACTGTTACTGTTACTCTCTCTCTCTCTCCCTCTCTCTCTGTCCTTTTCCTCCGATCAGCTCTCAACCTGTCACTCTCACTTAGCATCGACATTAGCACCGGTGGTTTCCTCATCCTGGTTCTCTTCGCCCCTCCCCCGCCTCCATCTCCCCTTGGTGCGTTTGAATACATATCTCCGATATTCAGCCCCTACTTAATTTGACAGGCCCCTGTTTTGTCAGTCTGACAGGCCCATAGCAAGACACTAATAGGCCACGGAGACCACCAGCAAAGGCACCAGCAAAGGCACCAGCCAGGGAGGCCCCTGCGGTGCCAGTCACCATCACCCTCCATGTCTCTCGGGGCGATGCAGGCAGGACAGAGGCGGTCAGGGTTGGGGGAGTGGTCAGAGGTGGCCAGGCAGCAGCGCTGTCATACTAGGCCAGGCAGGCTGGACCAGATCTTAGTACTGACACCCGTCACTGGTCCTCTGCCCCCGACTCAACACACACACACACACACACACACACACTCACACAAAAGGGGGTAAAAAGAGCAGCCAGTGGGGGCATCCAGGGATCTAATGACTGCGCCTGCCACTCACAGCCGTGGGTGCAGTCATCATCTGAGATGGCTGCTGAGAGAGGGAATTAGTCCCACACTGTTTGTTTGGTGATGGACCCTCGTTGGAGCAGCTGGGAGAGGGCTGATGTCCGGCTAGTGTGTGTGTGTGTGTGTGTGTGTGTGTGTCCCTTTAGGCCGCCTGTCTGAATGATTGTGACCTGCTAAGCTCTGCTAACGGTTAATTGGTGGCTGGTGGCGGTGAGAGGATGTACCCTAAATTTGAGAAAGTGGCTATCGTTTTGTTCTTTTCTTTGTTTTTTCCCAGACAGGTCCAAAACATAAAAACATGCCACTAAAATTAGGATGCACTCATGACCTCAACTTTTTCATCTGCAGACATGCATGAGGCGTGCATGCTCCCTTCAAGACTCATATTTAGGATTGTATCGTATTTTTTTCGAGACTTGTGTGGGGTTGTGAGGCTGTCTGGTAGCGTTTTGAGGTTGGAGCACACAACAACCTTTAGGAGCCACTGGGACCCATTTAGCAACAAACAGATACTATCAGATCTGAAGGTAAAAATACAATTAAATACATTCAGTCAGTACATTTCAATACATCATGATGACAATTTTTAGACAGGCACCCTAAAACACTGCACTGCACTAAATCATACTGTCAATCAGTTCAGCTCAGTTGTTGGGTTACTGAAGGAAAAGGACTTTGACCCTTAACAACCACTGCAGGAGAGCGACACACAGAGTGAGGGCCAGGGTGAGAGACAGAGAGGGGGTCAGTCGGGGGACTCCCGGGGTCTTTGGCGTAGTGAATTATTAAGGTTTACTAATACTTCATAAATCCTCTCTTTGTCCTGTCCATTACCGGCCTGTCACATCCGCTCGCCACTGCTAGACAGACTTACTCGCTTCATCCAAATGACAGAAGTTAAACTGTGTTCCAGAGGAGATGGGGGGGGGAGCACTCTGCAAGTAGGCCCCAGGGCTGGATGGCTTGGGAGTGTGTGCTTGCGTGTGTTGCCGTGTGTGTTTGTGTGTGTGCGTGTCCCAATTGAAATCTAAACGTGTGAGCAAACCTACAAGACGCTGAGTGAGTGACTGGATCAAAAGAGGAAGTCAGTGTATATCATTTCTCACTTCCGTGCTT
>OOFE01041170.1:4712-24712 GCA_900323365.1 Monocentris japonica | reverse complement strand
CCAATAACACGTTCATGCACATTTTAATTCAGCTATATTATATAGATTTGAACTGAAAGTTGGTGTGTCGCCATCTTGGACCACACCAGCTGAGCTGGGATTGACTCCTGTGGATACATTACTTCTGATTGGAGGACCTGACTTCAGGCTCTCTGAGACTTGCAACCTCGAAGGCATTACCAACCTACCTACACCTGGTATAGGGGAGCAGGGTGTTCTGGGCACTGCCCCTTGGTGGATAGAGGAAGGCAAACCAGATCTTTCCGGTGGTCCTCCTGGAGCTGCAAGCAGTGCAGGACCTGGAGGGAGAGCAAGAGGGGATGCAGAGACAGCCAGACAGAGACTTTTGATTTTTAATGCTCTTTAATGAAACATCTCACAAAAACAACAGAGAAAAAACCCTAAGAACTCATAAACGGTCACAGAGAGGCAGAATACTGGGCTTTTCATGTGCGCAGTCTGTGTTACTGTTAGTTGAAGACTTGGCTAAGGTGAGAAAGAAAACTCATGTTAGCTTGCAGCTTTAGTCTGCAACTGTCAACTCCCAACTGTGTTGTATTGGTGTCAGTCTTAAACAATAAATTTATTGGTTTAGTTATGGGAGATGAATAATGCAGGCTGCCCCTGCATGAAATCAGCATGTAGCTACAGCTTAGGCTAGCTCAGTTAAAAGAAATTGTGCTAGGGCGCTTCTGTGGCTCATGACCAAGGCATACTCCATGTACTCATGCCATCGATCCAACTGTGTGGATCCAGCCAAACACTTTTAGCATGTTCATACTGTGATATTTTGTCATACTAAATGTATCTGTGTCTCCTCTTACCCACAGGCGTGCCCTCTGGTCCTATTGGGGGCCGTGCTCCAGGTGGGGGGGTCATTGCCATTGCACTCGGGGTTCCCATCGGCATGGGTCTCATCGCTACCCCCCTCTGCCGAATCTCTGAGGAGAGGAGAGGTTAGATTATCATTCAACAATCTAAGACTATACTGGTAAAAACTATTCTGCTTTCTCATTCTGTTCCAGAGTATGAAAATATTCATGCACAATCCTACAGTTATCTCCATTGTCCTGCATGTCCTGTTATTGCTGCTGTTGTATATTATTTTTGTAGAAAGAAACACGTCATTGGCCTTCCCTCCTCCTCCATTCTTAGCCTAAATCTGGGCTGATCACTCCCTAACACCACTTCCCCACAAAGGCTAAACTTGAAGATTATTCTTTTTATTGTGTGTTGATGTGTGTGTTGTACCTTGTCCTGGTCTGGGAGTCATCTGGGGACGCACTGGGGTTGACTCCAGCTCCTACATAATAACAACAATATCAAAAAAGTCAAGCAATACAACAGAAAGTGGGCAAAATAAAGATAATTTCCAAAGAGAGACATGAAAAGTGCTTATATTGTCAGCTGATATTTTAATCAGGTTAAATTTGAACATACAAACAAACAACCAGACAACCATACTCACAGCTTTCTTCTTAGTCTCTGGATCAAAGCGTTCAAGGATGAGCTTGGCGTTCTTGTACGTCTCCGTCTCCATCACTTCCTCCAGCTGGAAACAGACCAGGACAACTTTAGTTCCATAAGGCAGACTGATAGTTTGGTTTCTTGGTTAAAACGTTACTGAGAATCAGGGCTCTACTAGTCCAGAGTAATCCATCTAGTGTTCAGCAAACCTTGCGTGTTGAGAACACACTAGAAAACACTCTCTAAGCTTACATGGAATGAGCAGTTGCAAAAGAAAGTGAGAAATGAATGACAGGAGACAGCTGTAATCAATGTGTGACAATTTGTTGTAGCGATGACAAGAACAGCGGTGTCATTCCTGAGCCTCCTCCAAAGTCTCCTGTAAACAAGGATGCATGTTTGGGTTTGGACATCTACAAGATTTGGACACTTACAATCTTTCTTTTGGCAACTTTGAAATCTTCTAGTTTCTCACCTAAAAGAAAAAAAACAGAGACAACTTCAGGGGAAACTAATCAATGCACTTCAGTTTAATTCAGTTCAATTTCCATTCACTTCTTCGTTCATTCATTCATTTTCTTTAACCGCTTATTGTTATTAGGGGCACAGGGGACTGGAGCCTATCCCAGCATGCATTGGGAAGGCAGAGCAACACCCTGGACAGGTTGCCAGTCCAACACAGGGCTAACGGTGATAGACAAACACTCACATTCATACCTATGGACAATTTAGAGTCTCCAATTGGCCAAAACATTGTCAGACAGACAGAAGAGAGAGTCAGCCCGATAGACAGACTTACTGTTTCTCTCAGTGCGTTTGGAGAAGAGGAAAATCAACAGCTTTCTGGTGAACCACACCCTGGTGAAGAGAAAGAAAAAGAGGGAGAGACAGAGAGAGAAGCACAGAGGGCTAAAATGTATCAGCTGTACAGTATTACCGGCTTCAGATTCAAACAGTTATTGTCTATTAACACAAGCAAGTATATTTGACTTTGGCTTGGTGTACGACTTAAACACACTAAACAGTGCAAAATGATTAAGATTAAGACATACACATCCCAGTGCTTTAGTGATGTGAATGAGCTTCGAAAAACAAGACAATACTCACAGTACAGGGAAGAAGAAGAACGGCAGGGCCATGGCTAGCCTCTGACTCCATTGTTCAGGTAGGTAGAGATAGTAGACGATCACACAAGTCAGCAGGTACAGGACTGACGAGTAGAGAAGCAACCGCCCGACCCACAGCTAGGGACACACACACAGTTTCTGCTTTGTTAGCATTCTTCATTCAAACAAGTAAACATGTTGTCCCCAAATGATACAAGCACCCTTTGAGCCAATCAGTAACAAAATGCATCAACCCTCCAAGTTCCATCAAAGTCACACTGGTGGCGTCACAGTTCTAGTGTCGCAGCTGACCTTTCATAGGAGTAACCCCGCCCACTTTACCTTTAGCAGACGCTGGTTTTTGGCTCTAAACTCCTCCAACTCTTTGATCTCCTACAAAAGAAAAAGGGCGATTAATGGAGCATGCTGCTGTATTTAATGATCATGCTTGATTTAAAGTTAACGTTCATGAGATTACAGGAAATTGGTGCCTCTTGGTTGACATAAGTTATATTCTCTCCGACACGTTTATATGCACATTAGCATTCTGATATTATTTTGGATACTCAAATATGAGTGTTTGTTAGCTAAATGCCAAATCTCATCTTCAATAATCCAGAAAATCTCATATACTAAACACTATTACTATTGTAAGGCAGCAACTAAAATACATGTTTCATAGAAATATGTCACCCTGCTTGTTTTCAATGCCAATTCATGTACAGAATCAGATGCTATGTGAATTTAAAACCTGCTCACTCATTTGTACAATGGACCGAGTTCAGAATTCATCATGAAGTGCAGCAGAATTCAAATTACAAGGGAGCATTTTGAAGCTTAGTTTCAAAGTTTGAGAACAGGCAAAATCCAAAGACTGTATATAAATGAGGCATTCAATTGTTATCGTCTCCAAGGTTACCACCCAGTATAACAGGTGACCCTTGGTCTATCTGCCAAAGACAGACAGACAATAACATGCAAACACAACATCTGCTGAAGCGTAATTAAACTTTCCAAGCCAACTACGCCCTACGCCCATCTCTACACCAGTCTCTTTATTCTTATGACCAAAGCTAGCCTATAAAGAAACAGGAAACAAAGACAACAGTGATTCCATGTTCAAAACAATATGTGCCTCATCAGAATGTCAACCAAATGCTTAGTGTATAATTCCCAATTCTCAAGTAGGTAGGCACCTTAAGTTGCAGTTAGCAGCACGTCACTTTGCACATACAACAATTTTGCAGGTTTGGGGCACATGGGCATTTCAACAGGGACAGAAAAAGTTACACCCAAACAAACCCATCCTTAGATGCTTGCCACTACTAGTAGTAACAAACATGAAATAGTCCATTTTAAAGCTGCTGAATATTGGTGCAAAATATCAGCTACTGGCAGCTCCAATAAAAAAATATAACAGTATCGGCCTTCAAAAACACATGTCAAACCGTATGAACATATATACGTGTTTGTGTGTGTATGTATACCTTGTCCAAGTTCTCCAACTGCTCGACCGTGGTTGGCTTTGTCTGGATAGAGGATAAAAATAAGAAAAAGAGAAGTAAAGAGATAGAGACTCATCTTTAAACCTAGGTTCATCAGAACAACATTCATGCTCCTCATCACTCATAGCAAACACATTCAGAACTGATTGGTTTATCAGTAAACAAACAACACAGTGTTTTTGCCTCTTTCTATCTCTCCCTCCCTCCCTGTGGCTTCTCCAGTACAGTATGTCTTAAAATAGAATTGAATTCCAGCTAGTGCACAAGGTTTGGTGTCTTGGCTGTTATCACACTGATTTCTCATGCCAGTACTCTGCTCCTGTTACAGCACAGAGCAAACACAAAAGTCAAAACCAGGGTCTGAAATTAACTTTTTGGCTCACCTGCCAAGGGGTCCTAAACTAAAACAAATACCTGCCAAGAATAATTTTTACCAGCCCAAATAAAATATGTCACCCTACCTGTTTTCAATGCAATTTGGTGTATAGAATCACATACTGTTCAAATGGTCTAAAATTAACAAAACATTTGACTATAAAGTTGACTTCACCCTCTCTATCTCACACCCACTTACCTTCCATCGGGATAGGACAGCCCCCATATCTGCAAGTTACAGCTGTCTCCTCTGGTCAGTTCCCTTTGGTTCACTATGGTACAGAAAGTCTCTGTTAAAGAAAATAAATAAGCCTCGCCATCACTCAAAGTTTAGACAACACACAAAAGCCTAATTCCTCTCTCAGTACACAGAATGTTTTTGGTAAACAAAGTACATAGTCTTTGCTGTTACAGTTACACAATTGCCACTGTTGATGTTAAACTTGCCGCTAATTTTACACAACACTTAAATCATCAGAGGATTTAGAAAGCTGCCTATAGAATTACTCAACACAATGGTATTGTTCTTATTGTGGATTTAACAGGGAACTCTTTGCTTAGAGCTGTTTATATAATCGCAAAGCATAAGGCAAGGTAGACTGCAGTTCAAATGAACACATATGGTTTTTATACACAAGTTATATTTCAGCCTTAAAAACTTTAGAAAAGTGGGGGGTAAGTTGCAGATACTTAGTATTAGCTCAGTTTGAGTAAAATGGGAGATTTTCCTTCACCTATAGGCCAGGCATTCTACACAACACAAGAGCAACTTGTTGAATAAGATGTCTGAAATACCATTCCAACCTAGGGAAAAATATTATAGCCTCTTGTGGTTTGTTACTTGTAATAGTCAATATTGCGAAGTTGACATTCTTTTCAATTTACTGTGAAGTCCTAGACAGACACAGTGCTTCCCTAATGCTCTAAAACCTCTAAAGCAGCCATCTTTCTAGCCCCAATTTGAACAGTTCTTTCTTTGTATGAAAGAGGACATTGTCTAGGGTGGACTTGCTTTAGCATTCCTTGCAGAACATGACTTAACAACTTTTCCATAATCGTTTAGGTCCTAAATTTCCTAGGTTTTGTAAGATATATGCAAGGCACTGTCATAGAGCACCAGGATGGGTCACCAGGTAGGTTGTTTCTGACAGATTTTGGCTTCAGCTAGTAAGTTTCTACCAAACACTTTGGCAGGTAACCATCAATCATTTTGAGGTCCTGTTTAATTCTAAAAACCTAGCTGGCTGGTAAACCAGTGGAAGTGTCTTTTTAAGTGGGATTTTCCAGCCGCTGTGGACTGCAGGCAAAAAACTTTACAGGAGGTGAATACACGGTAATTTAACGTTAGTACTTAGCTAACGTCGTTAGCTGCTCCAACAAAGCATTGAATTTCAAAACGCTGCTAGCAAACTTGAAATGACAATCGTCTAAATTTGGCATTGACATAACAGATAGCTCGTTAGTCACAAACGCATTAACGTTACAAAAATAACGTTAGGGAGAATTCAACAAAACCCGTAACTGTTTGTAAAGTGGACGTTACCAGACGTTGGATAACGTTAACTTAAGTGGCCGAACGTTATCTAACAACACCAGACTAGCACCAACGTCGATACTTGGGTGACGTTAGCCAACTCAAACTAGGCCACACCAGCATTTCATTTACGCCTATCGAAATAAACAAACGACAAATACTTACATTGTTTTGTGTTTCCGACAGCCAGTTAGCCGGTCACTCGCTCAGCTGGGCACTGAAGGAAACAGGCAGAGTTTTGTTTTTGGCCCAGTCATCTGAGCTGACATCTGGGCTCATCAACTGCCAAACGAGGCTCTGGCGCGTTGTGATGACGTATCACACGCGCAAAGGCTGATTTTTTTTTTTTCCCCCAGAATCCTCTGTGTTGTAGTCTTTTCTGTTTCTGGATGGGCTCTCTCAAGGATTTAAAACTTCTCAGCGCCCTTGGCCTCACTGATAGTGTTCTTAACATGTTAACTACTCTCAGCTTTCAGCGTGTTAAGAGTACTTAGAGGGGAAGGAAGGTAGGAAGGAAGGAAATTGTCACTATTGCTTAATCCTTGGATGTGTCAGATAAATTGAGACAAAATGATGCACTTCATTTGCAGTTATGTTTCTTGAATGTTTTTTTGTCATTGCATGCATTGACTTTTAATAGATAATGAACTGATCAGGTGATTTCTGTTTGGTTCACAGCAGAGGGAAGAGGGAAAATAATCTATGTATCTTCTGCTGCAGAAAGAGTGTGTCAAATTCATCTCAAACAGAAACAGCAGCAAAATGGAAAAGAGTCATCATACATTTTGTCATAATACTGAAATTGTTTTCTCTGGCACTGTTGCAATTCACATAAAAAGCAGTTGCTTTGAACTGGAAACCGTTTTTTTATTTGATATTACCCCCATTTTTACATTTAGGGGCTATAAATAGATGAAATATATAGCTGCCTATAGATTTAGTAGGTCTTCCTTCACCAGACGCTCATAATATTTTAGGATCCTTGGCACGTGGAACCAAATCCTAACAGACCTGCAACCACGAGGAGAGAAGCTGGCCTGCAGTATGACTTATCCACACATGGGGGTGCTGGTAACCTCTCCTCTCCAGTATGTCATCTCACAGGAAGAGGAGGCGAGAGGGACGGACGGAGTCAGCATCCAGCATGACTCCTACCCATCCGACCCTCTGCTGCAGGTGTAGGCCTTAACCCTACCGACATTCCCAACCTTCCCAGCGTGTCTGTGGGAGTGGAGCACATCAGGATCATATGGTAATATTACAGATGCAATGATATTAATGTGGCAGAAATGAATAGCAGAAACATTTTCAGATATCTAAAACATCAATGGTATGTCAAGAAGAAGAGCTTCTTTCTGGAACAGACCAACCCTGTATTCTATAAAAATTACTACAGGACAGAAAACTAAATTGCTGAAAACAGTGCTTATTTGAGGTTACATTCTGTTTTGGCATGTGTTTTAATGCATTCAAAGGTTCAATTCACCATATGAGAGTGGCCTTTGCTCCCAAAATAGACCACAAATATTCTCAAACACCCGCTTGGGCTGCATTACACTGAAAATCACCTCACCTCAGAAAATAGAGATCCGCCTTGATAGGAAGGTGGTTTAAGGAAACCCATTGTTTATCTCTAATTTAAAGGAAAATTTCATCCACATTCTTAAACTGTTAGAAATCATTAATCTGTGATGTTCAATGCATTACTGGAACTATTTTGTGATGAAGAGCTGCAATTTGCTGTATTTGCTTTGTTGTGTCCACTTTCCCTCAACCTGCCTCATGTACTTCTACCTCAGTTAGTGATTTCCTACGTTTCCCAGCATGCCTTTCGACAACCCCCAGAGAAGGGTCCTCAACTTGTTGCATTGAGTTGTGCTTTATACATCTAGGTGGAGGGAAAGATAGCTGTAGCACAGTAAGAGCAAGAGAACAAGAGCTTTTTCAGTCAAGAAAAAGTCTCACCCCTTACTTAAAACTCACCATGTCTTGTGGCTGCATTGCATCATGGTCTATTGAGGCTACTGTTAGTGGAGATATTGGTATTGAAATTGGTTGTTGAATGTCAGTGCAAAATGGTGAGTCTAGAAAGAAGCTCGTCTTCTTCTTGACGTACCACTGATGTTTTAGATATCGGAAAATGTTTCTGCTATTAATTTCTGCCATTGTTGCTGTGCTGGAAATATCTTAATGTGACATCACGTCGTCCATGTTTGCCCATTAATCTGCAGGAATAATGGGCAAACATGGACCCAGAAATGCAAAGCACATTGCCAACAGCTGTTTTTGTTAACAATGTTAGTGTTCCAGGGTGGATTCTTCCTTTAACCTTCACCACAGTGATATTGGATCAGAGAAGTGACCTATTATCCCTTAAATCTTTCTGAGCTTGCTGTGGCCTAGGCGTGTCATAGACCAAAAATATCCAACTAAGTATTTCTAGGACTCAACCACTACCATCCAACCCCCCAAAAACACACGCAAACACACAACATGCACGGCAGAAACACTATTGTTCCACCCTAGCCACACCATTTAAAATGTTCTGGAGCCATCATGCTGTCGTGGCGCTGAGCGTTTTTCTGCTCTGTTCTCCTGCCAGCTGAACTGGTTCTTATTAGGCTTCAGTGTAGAGATCAGCTTTTATGCCTACAGCTGGGCTTGCTGTTATGGGCGTAATAAAATACAAACTCTACACAAGCACACTAGATCTGCTGCTGATGTGTATTAATCCTGATATGATGCTGATGTTATTTCCCTCCATTAACCTGTGATAAATTAAACTATGAATGAAGATGATCAGCAATGACCTCTTTTTTGTTTCGTGTGTGTGTGAGTGCTTGGAGGGGGAAGGAAATGAAGGAAGGAAGGAACGAAGGAAGGAAGCAAGGAAGGAAGGAAGGAAGGAAAGAGGGAAGGAAGAAGTGTGTGATGACTATTATTTGAAGTTTTTGAAATCTTTCAAAAAATTTAAAAATAAAAATGAGCTATATAAAATAAGCTCTATATTATGTATGTATCATTCATTTATTTATTTGTTTTTATTATAAAATTCTAGTACTTGGACGTAATTGTTATACTTTTCGTACAATCTAACTATCAACTATTTTTCTGGTAGGTCTGTCTATCTATCTATCTATCTATCTATCTGTCTATCCATCTATCTATCTATCTATCTATCTATCTATCTGCATTCATTCGTACAATTCATATAGAATTCAAATACAATTGGCAGCTTTTGGTTCCCGTCTCAATATTTTTAACTACCCTAACGAAAAAATCACTCTAATCTTCCTATATAAATATTATAGGTATTTACAGAACAGTGTGTATGCGGTACTCAATAGTGACTTTATAGAGACCTATAGTTATAGTTAACCTACTATATGATTTTCTGTGGTCATTTTTTTTTAACTCAAAGTTTTGCTGTGATATTTGTAGAGTATCCTTTTAAAATGCACCATAGGATCAGTAGAGATACTATACACTATACTTACCTTTTGTTTCTGTGCTGCCACCCGGTATTACCGCTATTGACTGCACGTTTATGAGCCGACAGCATACGGTTCAAAGCCACTGTAGGGGTTTAGGGTCTTGTTTTGGACTTGGCAGTGTGTGTGGTGTTAGACAGATGGCCATGCAGGCACACAGACCGTGAATTTGGTCTGGACTAGATGCTGCTAAATGCTGGTGCTGGACAGTTTCCTCCATCCGATAAGGTATGAAGTATTGTTGTCTTATTTTGTTGAATGCAACTGCTGTAATGAAACTGTTGGCCAATGGACAAAATGGAGCCAAAACGAGATGTCAACAATTTAATAAAGACATGTGTGACACACACTTTTACAAAATGATGGCCTGACGAAAAAGAACCAGTAAACCTATAAGACATTACAAGGGCACAACACAAATAAAAAATATCAGTTAATAATAAATACTAGATATCATGGGAATAACAATGATACAGGAGATAAAAGAAAATACCTTAAGGTACGAGATCTGTGAATATAGTTATTTTTCCTTATGGAAATTAAGCTCATGAACAAACATTTAAATTACTTCAACAATAATAATTTCTAATAATAATAATCTAATAGTTTTATTTTAAATATTTGATTGGCCTAATATTAAATTAAGTATGATATTAGTCACATATTCAGACCGCAAATACAGAATTTGGCTGTGAATTTTGAGTGGTGTCCATAACAAAAATCACTTAATTGTGAGTTTATAGTGACCTCGTGGTATTTAATGGTATTTTTATTCTTCTGTGGTATTTCTATGCGATTTTCTGTGCTAGGCTATAATATTTCGATCTATTGTAATTGCCAAATAATGTAATTGGTGCCTTAAGCTATATCTATCTATCGATCGATCGATCGATCGATCGATCGATCGATCTATCTATCTATCTATCTATCTATCTATCTATCTATCTATCTTCTTAACCTCAACTGGACTAAAAAGAGTATTGAAATAATAAAAACAAAATCAAACCTCAGACTGCATGGTGTATGAGTAGGACTTAGCTACATCGGCTGTTTTAAGTTATGTTTTCTTGTTTTTTTTAGGGTTGCATGCCCACTGTTGTCGCTATAGTACCATCCATGTAGTATAGGATATCTTATATGTTGTTGAGTTTTTCGGGCAGATGATCTGGCAGAAAAATGTTTCCTCCTCATATTTAGCCTTAAAACTAAAACTATAGGGCGCAAGAACCCTTCTTGTACTGCTTTAAATCAACGACTGGATGTTTGATTTTATCTGCACAACACCTGAACAGGCCTAGATGTCGTAAATGTGGTTAGTCCGTTCATTTATGGGTCATTTTATTTCAAATTATGACCTAATTATTTTACTCTTCTGTGGCAAGTTGTCGCACAAAAACATCTGGTGCAGCACAGCCAGAACCAAAAATTACACCAGAGAACGATGTTTTTTTTTTTTAGTTTATTCTATATTTTATTTATTTATTACCTTTTATTCGAAACACGCGCGATGAAACACTCATAGGTTGTGCTGCATCGTGTCACACCCAAATACCAAACAGACTCCGTAGAGAAACAGAATATTTACTCGAGTTTATCACGAGTCTCTATTGGATTGTAAGAGTAGCAGGCACGTGCTCCAGCAATTAGCCGCATCCCCCTTGACGCGTCTGTTTACTAAAGCTGCTGTATTCTAAAACTTGTAGTTCCGGTTCTCACCTCTGATTGGCTGAGATACACCTGTGACCCGTGTAGCAGTTTAGTTTATCGAAAATACACGACTTCACGTGCTGCTTCGCAACGCTGTATAGCTACTGATCAAGAACTATATTTCTTGGCGGAATTTTTCTACCACTATCATTAGCCTACTACTATTGATAATATCAGTGGTAGTAATAATAATAATGATAAATATTGTGCACTCATGTAGCACTTCTAGCACTTTTCATAACACCGCCTAACAAGAAGCTCCATAAAATCGTGAAGAAGTAACCCATCACTCAGGATTAATAGCTAGTTGATGGCATTTTCCTTGATACGTTTTATTTCTTAGATGTGCTACTGACCACAATGTTTTACGAGAGTCTGAGTGTATGGCGTCTTTCCAAATAATTAGACCAAGCTAGTGTAGGGGTATTAGTAGTGGTAATTAAAAGGTGATATTTTCTTTTTTAGAAAAGCATTAATTGTAGGGTTTTTTATTAAATCTCTGATATCAGCTGGTCGCTGTCGGTATGATGGACCACAGCTACATGAAAAAAGTCTGTAAAACCTGCAATGACATTTTATTTGCTTTGCCAATTTTATTTATTAATTTAATTGTTCAACCGTTTTTTGTAAATTGACTTTTTTCCCTGACGAGCAAAAAAAAACTTCTGGACTGAACATTGAATACTGCATTTTTTTACTTTTCACTAAAATCCAAACTGACGGGTGTTTTGCATTTGGTTTGGACTGGAGGTTTAGTCTTTATCACGTCAAATGAGTCCCACAAGTCTTGTGATGTGTAATCACTCTTAGGGAATCGATTAGGATGAAAAGAGAGAGAGAGAGAGAGAGAAAGAGAGAGAGAGAGAGAGCACCTGAAAAAGTCAATGTTTAGCTTTGCTCTCAGCTCATATGCGTGTGTGTGTGTTTGTGTGTGTGTGTGTGATGTGTAGGCGAGGCTTGCATTTGACACTGACTCACTTTAAAAACAGTCAAGCCCATGGTTTAGCTAATTGTATTCAACAGCCCCAGATTGGACATAGACGCGAGGTCAAAACTGTTCATTTCTTCTTTGATTTTGGTATTTTCGACAGAGATTTTAGTCTTCATGAGGGTAATGATAAAAAGGTTGTATTCGTTTTATCCATAAAGAACTTCAAAACGCTTGGATCAGGGCGTAGGCCTTAATGTGGTTGGCCTATCAACAAGCTATACTTGACATTTTAAGACTAGACATACAATAGATAAGGTTTAAGAAATAGGAAAAAATTCAAATGCACCATGTATGGAGCTAGGGCTATTATTTATTAGACGACAATTTGTAGGTTTTATTGGACCAAAATCAGACAATCCATTAAATCACAGGCTATACCCTTTTATTTTATTATTATATTACAATATCTTTATTGGACAATTGGCTTATCACAATATAGGCTGTATTTCACAGTATAACCTTAAAAATACAACAGTCTGTCGAAAGGATAAACTATGCACTATTTACCGAGCTGCACTTATGCATCAAAGTCTGACTTTGGCTCCGTTAATTCATCGTTTTTCACCGAGAACGAGGCCAGTCAGTCGGTCCAACTCACCAGACAAAACCACGACACAGCCTTACTGGACCCGAACAGTCACTCACCTGGGAGATTACCGGACTACCGAAACTTCTATTTGCCTGAGCCCCGGCAGCAGCGCCGTCCACCGGGGAAATGGTCCCTCTACCAGGCAAACCGTCCCATCGCCTCCTCGCCGCCGTCCTGCTTCTACACACCGGAGGAAGTTATTTTTCATGCGGACAAGAGTCTCCAGTCCCCATCGGAGAGGATCCTCAACACTAATACCGACTGTTTTGTGTACGGCGGTGCGGTTTATGGTCCTGGTCCCCATTATCACGCCCAAGTGTTTGCCGGAGCCCCGCGGACTTTCCCCGGCAGCCCCTCTGCGTCCAAGCGGCCCACCTCGCTCCTGCCCCCGCTAGGGCGGAACCAGATCCTACCGCCGGGGTTCAACCCGTTCCTCGAGGCGACTGAAGGACGGGATCCGAAAACGGAGAGGGCATCGGGGAACCGCCGGGCGAATGAGTCGAACCGGGCCGGATGGAGAGGTTGTCACAACGGGGAGAAGAGCGAGCAGAGGCCGGGGACAGAGAACCTCAGGGCGGGGAAGGAGGATGAGGAGGACGCGGCCTTATCAAGCAGCACTGGAGAGGACATGAGTCAAGGTCTTAGTAGGTGGAACTCATACAGTTTCCAAATTATGGGATTAATTATGAATTATGTGATTATATATTGAAATGTAACATATGATATTCTGATTTAGATCGATATGTTATTTTAACGCGAGAATATAGTTTCATTCCATTATGAGATGTGAATGAGACCATCTGAGAAAAATCTGAGCTCTACGCCAAAATGTTTGCTGACATGAAAGTAAAATTATGGAAACGATTTAAGCTATGAGTCCATCTCAAGACCTTTATTTCCAAAATAGATTGTGTGGATGTAGGCTTTACTCCTTTGTGATTTTAATGAATTTCAGGTTGCATTTTTTTCTCCAAAATAGATATAAGCTAAACGCTTTTGAAATGCAAGCCTCCATATTAGGCTATAATTGTAATTATTGCATAAAATAGTGTGGGTGTAGGTGTTTTTTTCTCTACAGGCCTCTAATTCGTCCATCCAAACAAGGGGAAGCATTAAATAAGAGAGAATATCATATGTGAGACAACATATATTATACATGTGGACCTTTCATGCTTAAAATATGAATGCAGAGCTCTGATAAATTTGTATTTTTAAGCCTGACATTTTTCTTTTGATATTGATCTAGTTTTCATAAACGTGAAGCATGGCTTTATAATTTGGTTTATGCAGACAAAACAAGCCAGGATGATTGAATAATGCACGATTTTTATAAAGACACCATATCCTTTGGAAAACGCACGTGAAATTTTCATGAAATGTAGTGAGACTGTGCGTTAATGTCGTGAGTTTTCAAGTTCAGTCGCTATCGGGAAACCCTCCCAGCATGGGGAATCCACTGTAAAAGCACAGTGTTTATTTATGTATTTAGTGTTGCCATTGCTTCCACTGTTTACAATTTTAGCGTAGCTGCTGCACCTCCATCTTTGTTCTGGTCTCAATTTCGGTGTTAGTTGAAATCATAGCAAACAAACATTAATTAAAAAAATAAAATAAATAAAACTTGCACACACATTTAACAAGAAAGATCGTCTGCCTCCACATTAAATCGGATGCAAACTTATTTTACTTACTTTAATCCACGGTCTCATATTTCTCATTAATCGATCAGTGAATTTTGGTGTGGGGAGGTAATCTTTGTACGGTTACATATTCACAAAAAAACTACAATGGAATAAATAGTTTATGTAGTGTGTGACTAATAAAAGCATCAATTAGACTGTCTAAAACTGAATTTACAACTCAGGCAGTAAAGTCACTATTTTCTCCCTATCTCTCTCTCTCTCTCTCTCCTACCAGAGTCCTGTATGAAGAGGAAGAAGCGCTGTCCTTACTCCAAAGACCAGATCAGAGAACTGGAGAGAGAGTTTCTATTCAATGTTTACATCAACAAGGACAGACGCATGCAGCTGTCCCGGCTCCTGTGCCTGACAGATAGGTGTGTGTGTGCGTGTCTGTGTATGAGAGAGAGAGAGTGTTTGTGTGTGTGTGTGTGTGTGTGTGTCTCTTTATTGCTGATATTTTATTAAAAACTAGCAGCTACTGCGCGGTAAAACAGATAGTTCCGCTCCTCAGTTCTCACTGGCTGAGTGACGCTCGAAGCAGTTGTAAAATAACCAACAAGCACACACCTGTGACCGCATAACAGGTAATTTAGATATTAATGCGCCACTGCTCACACTCTGGGGTGGGTTTTGATCGATTTTGTGCGATTGATCTTTAAAATACACGACATACATCACTCACAGTTTCACGACAGTTGTTGAAAATTCCGCGTTCGTTTCCCAAAGATTCGATTTGATCACATGATATGCCTCAGGGGTGTATAGGTCTGAAAATGTGCTTGTACATATAGCATAATTCGCTTTATTAAAGCAATAAGCCGTTCGAGGCCGCAACGTGCTGGCAACACCTCTTATTAGCTGTTGTAAATTCACTGTAAAGAACCCCCTCTCCGGTGTGTGCACTGTGTGTGTGTGTGTGTGTGTGTGTGAGTATGCGTGTGTGTGCGTGTGTGTGTGCACGTGTGTGTCCGACTGCAATGTTGTTCAGTTGTGTGGTGTAATATATAATGTGTGTTTAAGCTGAAGTTCTCGAAGCTTATTCTCCACTTGTGAATAATAAAGCTTTCGATTCTATTCTATTCTATTCTATTCTATTCTATTCTATTCTATTCCAGGCAGGTGAAGATCTGGTTCCAGAACAGAAGGATGAAAGAGAAGAAACTGAACAGAGACAGAATGCAGTACTACACAAGAAACCCTCTGATCTGATGGATGGATGGTTGGATGGACGGAAGGAGAAGGAAATGAAAGACATACAGCATATATACCAAACCCTCTTCTGAATGGAGGCAACACCAGATTATTGTTTGCAATTTTAGCATGTGTTAGCATCATTAGCATTCATCTTTCAAAGCCATGGCCAAACTAAACCCTGTCTCATCTTCACTTCATTCCACTCATGTAGGGAAGTTGAGGAGTAATGGTGTCCTTTCTCGCAGCACGCAGGAAGAAAAAACAGAACGTCTTTCATCCCTTAGTTGCCACCAAGGGTGTACCTCAAGGCTCAATCTTAGGCCCCACTCTTTTCAAATAACAACACACCCTGTTCAGTCAGCAACAGTGACTCCTCTATTCATTTATATGCAGACACATCCTTTATTTATTCTGTCCATCTCCTGATTGTGTACTGAGCTTTCTTCAAGAAAACATTCAAAATATTCACCTTAACTAAACCCAGCCTTGGTTTTAATATCTCCAAAACAAAAGTCAAGTGGTTTCGTAGGAACTCACCTCTGCATGTTTGAAATAGTCACGTCGTACAAATATTAAGCAATGTGGCTAGGCACTTTGTCCTTCTCATTACGCACAACCAAATACAGGCAAAAGTTAAATGCAGACTTAGCTTTCTATACTGCAACCAATCTAATTTCTTTCATGAAAGTGATACTCAAAGGAGATTATGGAGGTGCCCCTGGAAAGGCTAGATGTTCTGCTCCACCCTGCCATCAAATCGGCCACTAATGCTCATTTCAATGCTCATTTACAAAACCTTCACTTTATCTGCAAAACCTCATAGTCTCCTTCCTTATTTAAAGCACCGACACTTTTATCCCACACTCTTAAATGTTCCAAAAACAAACACCTCCCTCCATTCCTGCATCCTGTGACGTGAATGAGCGCCAACATTCTCTAAAACCTATTTATCCCTATGTCAGTTTTCAAGGACTCTATAATGGACAATCTCACAGATACCTGCAACTGTTTCAAACTGTTCTCACAATGACTGACATTGCATTGATTTTGACATCCGACTTCCGTCACTTTTTGTCCTAACTGTGCTCGACACTGCATTGTTCATGACACTTCATTGTTTTTGTGTTGCTTTTACACGATTACTCTTGTTTTTTGGTCAATGCACTTCCTATTTGCTTCGTAGTTGCTTTTTTTCTGCCTTCTCTAAATATGAAACCTTGTGCCAATGATGATAAAATGGCCCATTTTGATTTGTTTTCAGGTCAACTCATTGATTGTTGTGTTCATGAATTAATGCATTGAAGCAGAAGCAAACACATACTGTACATACTGATGAACATATGTGTATCCATTTCTATATCTCATCTACAATCTTACAATCTATTGTAATCATTTTTATTTCTTTAGTAAGAATGTCTAGTTTATCTTTTATGTGCTTTGAGGCAAAAGACTATCATGTTGAGAAAGCAAAATATGAGTGCAATCATTAGATTATTTCACTTTATTATAGTACTTGTGATGCAATATTAAAATAAAACAATAGAAATACACCTATCAATTAATTAATCTGTTGCCTGGATTGTTTAAGTTGAAAGTTTACAGATTGAAAATCATGTAAAACTCATGTCACACACTGTGAGCCCTTGAATCAAGAGATTAGTTGGTCAAATTGTGAATGAAAAATCGAAAATGCCACATTTTGGTTTTCCGCATTAGAACTACTTAATTTTGGCACATTTGAAATAAGACAACATTTAATAATATAACATTAATAATAACATTTACAATAAAAATACATGCAAACTGTAATTTAAAACAGGTATAAGTAAACATTTGTTAATTCTGAGTCGAATTAAGTTTGTAATAATGCCATCATAGCATTCTGAAGTCCCTTTAGTCCATAACCAGGGTCTTTTAACACAGTGTCAAAATGAAAGGAATGTCATGTGTGATCATATATGGAATAACTGAGTATACCTACAAGTACATTTAACTAGGCTATTTTTTTCAGGCATCCTTGCAATGAGTATAACGTTATAAGAAGCTTAAATTTGACCAATAGTGAGGAGTCCAGGGGTCAGAGCCGCCGTGTCCAGGCAGGAGGTAAAACTAAATATGTTGTGAAGGAGTCTGACAGGAGCTTTTCTCTCTCTCTCTCTCCTTTCCTGGCCGAACTGTGGAGTCCCGACCCAGACTTTGAACAACACTGGACCAGACAGCGAGTCCAAGGCTGCTAATGAACCTTGAACCGCAACCACCCTACCACACCGACAAAGACCATTTCCTAAGGATAATGACTTTATTGGGGCAATACAGACTGTCTGCTCTGGCTCTCTCACAGACACTCACTCTTTGTGTGTGTGTGTGTGTGTGTGAGGTAAAAGGAGAGAAAAGCAGCTGAAAGGAGAACTTGTGTTATTGGCTGGAACTAAAGGCATTCATCCTTATGGCCTACAATAAACTCTACTAGCGTGCTGGCCACTGCCTTTCTCTTCACAGACAGGATTCTTCCTCACAGACTGTGAGGAAGAAATCCAGTACAAGTTTTGCTTGTGAGCTTTTATTTTTCCAGTATCATCGATCAATGATAGGTTTTTAATGCTTGGAGTTAAATACATTCATTGGTGTAAGGTAGGTAAGGTTTTTTTCTGTTTGTATTTTCTCTAAACAAATTGTTATTGTTGTTATTATTATTATTATAGCAGTAGCAGCAGCAGTAGCAATAGTAGTAGTAGTAGTAGCAGTAGTAGTAATAGTAGTAGCAGCAGCAGCAGTCGTAGTAGTAGCAGTCGTAGTAATAGTAGTAGTAGTAGTAGCAGTAGTAGTAATAGTAGTAGCAGCAGCAGCAGTCGTAGTAGTAGCAGTAGTAGTAGTACCACACAAACAGTCATGATGACACTGCCACCTAGAGGTATTTACAGGTATTTCACAGCTGGATTTTCCAACTCATCTAGTCAGTACATTCCCTCTACTGGCATGAACCCTCGAGGTTCCAGCTAAAATGAATTAGAAACCCTGATTTTATCCATTTATTTCTTCGCACTATCATTCAGGCCATTTGCCGTAGCATGTAACTGCATAAGAAGTGACGAATTATTTTGATGCGTAATGACAACTGAAATGGAAGAAAGGTCTACAGTTAAAATAAATGATTGACAGAGGGAATCAGACAGACAATCGTGCATCACTGTAAAAAAACAAGAGTTGCTGCAGACCCTGTGTGTGTGTGTGTTATATTGAGAGTTTGGACCCACGTTTGAACACTGTTGTGGCTGTCGAGTGGGATGATCCACTAGTCTCTTTGGCTCGTTTAGTCCTCCGGTCAACAGGTGGTGCTAGGAGTGCACAAGGGACGGCGATCAAGAGCTTTATTAGAAGGTTGAGCCAAGTTTTTTAGAGAGGAACTAGCACGCGTGTACCAATGGAATTTCACATTCACACACGTACACATTCGCGCGCATGCACATACATACATGTCTTGGCCATGAATAGCCCATCCAAAGATTGTTGAAATGTTTTTTAGGTTGTAATTGTTTTTATTTCTTTACAATATTTTACATTTTTTAGTAGCCTGTTGCGCAGTAAATCTACAAAATTGAATTTAATGCAGTTGGAATAAAGCTAGAATATTTCCTTTAATGCAGTTAGAATAAAGTCTGATAGATTATCTATCTATCTATCTATCTATCTATCTATCTATCTATCTATCTATCTATCTATCTATCTCACACACACACACACACACGCTCACTCATAAAATCCCCAACAAGCTTGTTAATCTGGCTTGCTTTTCATTCAACTCGCCTTGTAAAACTGGAGGAAATCCAACATATATAAAACCTTTTCTACTATACTATCACACGTCTGAGTACAAAAGGATGATTTGATTTATTTCCTATATTGGGTAAATATAGTCTAACCATGTGATCCACAGCATAACCAATGGCCAGCCGAGAAGAAGGCAAGAACAGGAAAAAAAATACTACCATTTTTTAGGAGAGGATGTAAGCCTCTATACCACCCCACCTAACGTTTTACAGTGTCCCTTAAATTGTTTTTATTGAAATAATAAAATAAACATGTCGCTAACGAATTATTATTCCATGATGGGCATCCAGACCGAGGAACCTTACGGTGCCCATTTCATTCCGGGAGCCTTGCAGGGGACGGCCGACGGCGCAAAACCATCCGGGGGAGCAGAGGAAGAGACCCCTTCGAATTTTTCACATTTCTCGAACAAACAAACGAGTTTAAATGGGTTTTCTACCTGGACAAACTCCCCTTCTTCCTCCTCACCTTCTTCTCCCCAGCTGCAGCCCGCTCGCTCCGCCTCCATCCCCGGGCTTTTTCATCCCCACC
>OOFE01041167.1:0-14354 GCA_900323365.1 Monocentris japonica | reverse complement strand
TGCGCAGTTGAACCTTAACAGAGATCCTTGAAGCCCGCGGTGGTCAGTTTATTGCTGCTCTTAATTGGCTTTGGACTTCAGTAGTAAGGAGAGAACTCATGCAAAATGATAGCCGAGCCCCCCGTACACTATTATACCTCGTATCCTGTAATGGCTGCCTTCATAGACGTATACACAAGTATACACCATTCTAGATTTAGAAACACTGACGATTATGGTTCAGAAAGTGAGTTGTGCATTCTGGACGTATACTAACAAACAAAGCAGCTGTGGCTTATGCATTTAAAGGGTCCATTCACTTGCAAATTATCATTGATTTCCATTGTATGTCTATCTAGAGAGCACAAGAATGGGTTGCAAACCACCATCATTTATGACAAATGTAGCCTGCAGTTGTGACTTCCAACCTGCCATATAGTCCACACTGCGTCTGTGCGAGAGAGAGAGAGAGAGAGAGAGAGCCCGTGCGTGATGAATACACTGTGGCATCATTCCCACGTCGTTCTCACGTCGTCTTCTGATTGCAGATCAGCCCGAGTTGAAGCACATCGACCAGATCCTGCTGAAACAGAGTCACGCTGCAGCGGCCACCTTCATCCTGGAGGCGGTCAAACAAAATGCAGACAAGTCAACCATAAGGCAAGTGAGTTGAAATTGTGTTTGATGCCTTAACCCATAAGCTCAGATTGTTGGTTCAGTGGTAAAACGTTAAAAATGATAATACAGTAATAGACCATTAGTTATCAGAGTCATATGTTATAAATAATGACTAAGAATGAAAATCATACTTATATGCACACTGATCTCCACCTAATTGTCTTAATCAGATTTGTTTGCTTGTTTATATGTAAACAGCTGAAAAGCTGTTGGTTGTACCCTAAAGTCCATTTTGCTTATGCAAGATGCCAACAATAAATTAAGAAAATTGAAATGTCATAAAATCGAGGTGTATTTCTAGCAAACGACTAAGCAACTTTAAAATAGCAAAATACATAGCCTGCAAAATTCACACACTTAAAATACATGAAAGTAATGTGACTCAGAAAAGAGGTTAGTCACTTTCATAATATTGCTTCATAAGATTGGAATTACTCAACAAAACCATGTTATTCTGATAATGCTCTGAATTTGTGGCCTGTGCCCCAGACATTTATGGGACTTCTTGCATGTGCACTAGCAAGAAAACTCCCATAGGTCAACGGAGTATGCCCAGTTGTCACTTAGTGGGAATGAAAATGATGGTACATTGGCAACTTTTGCCATTGGACTGGTAAATTGGGGGGGGGGGTCCCATCTACATATAGTATACTATTGGTATGGTAGCACATCGACCAGACAAGTATCAATAATATTATCAAAAAATGCTGTTTGTCATAATTGTTGGGACAGCTGCCTTCCTGCATTGCTTCCAAATGCTGCTCAAATGTTGCCTTTATGTGTTTACATGCTGATTCTGATCAGAGAACTGAAGGTATTAATCTGATCATAAATCATCAGCCCACATCAGAACACTTCAAGTTCTTTGTATTGGTGTGCATGTGCATGCAAACCAACTCCGTGATTGTCAGTGTATCCCCCTCATAGGCAGTAGTGGTTAAAAAGAAGGGTTAACTATCATCACAAGGCAAACAACCACCAGTACTGGAAAAAATCAATTCAATTTTCAGAAAATCATTAAATAAAAGCTCCATTTTCACCTACGCAGACAGAAGTTGCATCAATATTCAGTCTAGATGGGGCTCCAAGCTACATTTTACACACCCAAGTAGGACTGCAGTATGTTTCCCCCCCTGATAGTTTCTGAAAAAAGATGCATATTTTTCTGTCAAGGTGTCAAGTGAGGCAGAGCTCAATCTGAAACATTTGACTCATATAGAGTTTGTCGTGTAATTGCAGCTTGTTCATGGAATTCCCCATCTATTAAAGGGTTGTTGCTTTGTGGTTCCAGCTCCTGCCTTGAAGATGTCACGTGCAGTGCAGAGAGAATAGAAATATTCTATGAGGCGTACCAGGTGACAGCTCAAATGATGATGTTGACAATGTTACAATTTTATTTTTTTCTTTAGTCTTGCCACTGTGGCTGTCCTCGCCATAAACCGATTAAATCTCTTTCGTTTTGCAGAAACATAAAGAAGAAGTGGAGGGTCTATTAGCAAGGTAAGTAAAATGGACTCTTGGAGCTGTAAATGATATTAGTGGTAGCGGTGGTGTTATTTTTTTGGGTTGAATAGTTTGTTTTCAAAGTCAGATTGATCACCACTAGCTTAGGTTAACCCCAACGTGCCCCCAAGATGTATGCAATTTTGACTTAAATAACAATTCAATTCAAGTGTAGCCCAAGCAAAGTTTTAACATTGCGCAATAATTAACTTTCATATCCATAGGATGGTAGAATGTTTTTTTTTAAATAATTTGAAAGCCTTTCAGTGTTCAGTAAATTGCCCATTTGAGGTATTTAAACCACAATCACAATGCTGTCCCATGCTTTTTTTTGTTTTGTTTTTAAATCACAGCTTTGTTAAAGCCTTGCTGTTTATGAATTGATCATTTGTTTCAAACTGTTTAAATAGTTTATATTTCCAGACAAGGTAGCTCTTTTACAATGAGCGTTTGTTCATGGCGCGTTATAAAGCAGCATTTACATTGCAATTAACCACGCTCGCTGTCCCTTTTGTCCTGACACGCAAACTTCAGAAAACAGTGTGTGTGTTACTGGGTGGAAGTTGTGAAGTAACATCCCCCCCCCCTTTAACAACTCATGCTCATGAGTTATCATTGGTAATCATCATATGGCAAACAACCATAATAAACAATAGAAACTAAATAAGTTATATTAGCATGGAAAGAATTGTCTTTGATACTAGTTATGATGAGACGAATAAGGTGGATAAAATCTATTCTGCAGATAAAAGGTCGATGAACTGGTTTTAGGTGGGTAGTTCCTCCACTAGATCCCCGGTCATTTGATGTGTGAGGAAGCAGATCCACCGCTAATTTCTCTCTTTCCTTCTCTGTTTTAGCATAGGGAAGCGCCTACCTCATATTAACGACGTGTCATGGCGTCTGGAATACAACATGAAGGTACACAGGCCATACTTTGAGAGTACATCGCGTCTTTTTGTTACTTAGTTTATTCTGCCATCCCAGCTAATGTGTTATTTCCCTGGCAGAACGGACACGTCCATAAGGTCAACGAGCCATTCTACCAGATTTCCTTCAACGTTGAGGTATGATCCAGACACAGCTGCTTTTTTAAAAAAATGTCTGAGTTGTGTATTTCTGTAAGTATTTTTTTTGCTTCCTCTGGCAGAACGGTGGCATCGCCGGATCCTCGGAGGATATAAACTTTAGCTGCACAATGGAGCAGTTACAGGTAGAGGACTTTATTCTGGGCAATATTGAAAGATACTTTACATCAAATGACAGAACTATCACCAGACGGGTCATCTCTTATTTTTCATCCTGATCCTGGTCTAGCAATTACACTGATAAAGGAAGTCGTCTTATTGAGCTGATTATAGTTTTGTTTGTAAAGGGAAAAAATGAGGCTAATGACCACACAATCAATGCAACTGCGGTCTGTACAATAAACTGAAGGGCTTTTGCCGAGTGTCTCCATATATGCATCGGATTTTCTGCTATGTTTGCATGTTGTTCGCTATTCTAGTCAAACTTGATATTAGTAGTAGAATTTATGCTTCAAACGTATCGTCAAAATGCCACTCCATCAAAGTAAATTCAAGATAGCCTCATCTCTGATACACAGAAATTGGTAACTTGCATCCTTGTGCATGGAAAGGCTCTAATTTATAGTGGAAATGTTTTATGGACACATGTATCATGGCTGTAAGATGACACAAAGTCCCACTAAGACCTCGGCTGTTTATATCTTCATTAGAACAAGACATTGTCCAAAAGGATTATATATAAAAGGTTGTCTAAAAGGTGTATATATATATAATATTTTATCTATTTTTTATTTATATTTTCAGTTCGAGTGGTAGTGTGTTTTTATCCATAGTGTGTTGAAGTGGATCAATGCCTCCTTGATTTTAGGATTTGGTGGGAAAGATGAAAGACGCTGCCAAGAGTCTGGAGAAAGCCACTCAGATGTGAGGCTACTGGTGTTGATCCATGTGGAGTCCAGTTTCACCACAGAGCTCTGAAGTTCATTCATCTTCTCTTTTGTAGTGTTGCGGGGTTTTTTGTCCTTGAGCTTGATTGGAACACGTTATGCATCATTCCGATTTGTATTACAATTAAAATGAGTATCAAAGTACACTTTGTTTTGTTTTTCTGTTATGTCCCAACATGGTAAACCTGCAGCGGCACCTGGATATGCAGGGAAATTTCCATTTAGTGGGGAAAGTCTTGTTCAATAACCACCTCTTGGCGCTTTGGAGAGGATGTCGCAGGTTGTGGGGGTGATGCCAGGCTGTACTATGAAGACAGAGGAGACGAGCCATCGAAATAGCTGGTGGGATTTTACCATAGTTGCATGACAGCGGTGTGTTTTGTTTCCTCCAACTCGTGCTGCAGAAAGTGGATCAGCCCAGCTATTAATGCAGGGCTCTGGGGTGATGGGTTGATTAATTAATGGATTAATTTTACCATCAGAGGTAAAAGTGCACCATACGCTATAGCAGGGACTCGTCTGTTACTTTATTGACAACAAATGTGGTGCTTTTTGGTCAGAGAGACTTTATATTAAGCTGGGCTTATCGCGTCCGCTTCTGCTGAAAGTTGAAAAGCTGCTCGACTGGTTGCTCGGATTCCACAAACTTCCGAGTTGCCTTGATTTCAGTCGTGGAGGCTGAAGAGTAAAGGGGAGTTCATCACGTTGGAAGCTGGAAGCCGCAACACATTTCTGCAGATGTCCGGACGGCCTCTGACAAAGGTTTGACACCAGCGTCTCAAAGCCATTTTGTCACAAAGACGTATTTTATGCAAGTGCGTTAGTTTTTTTTTTGGACCAGGGGAACAGAAGCCACATCTTCAGAGGCTCTGTAGAATTACAGCCGAACAAACATTAATAATGCAGCTGCCTGGTGCCATCTGGGCTCAGACAGACTGCATGTTAGTGAATGGATTCTGGCATTTTCAGGGTCAAAACGACACCAAACTGTGTGAATGCTAATATTGTTATTAGAGACGAAGATACACTGACAGTACTTTCTAGACACCCTTACGCCTTTGCCTACAGTGCCGTTTGAGCTAAACTAGATTGCATGTTTTGTATGGTTTATGACATTTAAGGGTCGAAACAACATGAAACTGTGGGTGAATGCGTATTATGGGTTATTTTATATCATGCGTCATACATTAGAGAGACCAGAATACACCGAGAGTATTTTTTAGGCACCCTTAAGCAGCTGCCCGGTGCCATCTGAGCTCAGGTACAATACATCTTAATGAACGCTTCTCGGTGTTTTCACGGTCAAAACGCTATCACACTGTGCGTGCATGCGATTTCTGCGTTATTTAACATCATGCGTAGTAGATTAGAGAGACCAGAATACACCGACAGTAATTCCTAGGCACCCTTAAGCAACGAGACCACGTGACCAAAGCGGGGCGGTCGAACTACAAGCCATTTTGGGGACGGTGTCAGTTTCCACGGAGCACACACACACTGCTGCATTTTACTGGGGGGGGAAGCTGATTTTTTGGAGGCAAAGTTATCGGTGCCGAAGTAGGACCCTTCCCAACCCAAAACCAGAGGACTGGATTCGTTGGAAACCGTGGACCGTACACGCACACGGCGCGCAAACGGGGAGGAAAATATTGTTTTATTCGCACATCTGAAATGCGCTCCGGTCCGCCGTGCGCTCTCCGCCACTGACAGCGTCTGCAGCCTGCTTCAAGATGGCGGCTCGGCTCCTATTCATTTTCTGCTGATCGCCTACCAACTTTCATTGTCTATCCGCCTCCAGACCCACCGATTACCAGCCAAGCCCCCCGGTATGTCATATTCGATATCGTCTCTAACTAACAGGGGGGTCGCCCGGGGTTTCGGGCGGCG
Organism: Monocentris japonica; assembly: GCA_900323365.1. NCBI lineage: Eukaryota > Metazoa > Chordata > Actinopteri > Trachichthyiformes > Monocentridae > Monocentris > Monocentris japonica. The sequence continues at coordinate 8,332 of OOFE01041167.1, read as the reverse complement.
GGGTTTTGTGTTTTTCTACGCACCGATCCAGCGGTGGATGAGCAGCTTTCAACGGTGGCTGCGGATCACCGACGTGGAGCTCCGTGTGTCTCCGCACCACTTTATTTATAAGAAACGTTCTCCTATCGCGCACACAAGCCAATTAAGATCCACGCACGTCCCGCGTTGCATTCCCCACTCTTCAGGGATGCGGGCGTGTTAAATTTAATCGCGGTGGGGTTTGCCTTGAGTCCGTTGGATTTCTGTAAAGTGGGAGATCTCAAGCGAACCAGACTGGAATGGGTGAGATGTTAACGGCACAGAGTACTCCAAACGGTCATTTGATGTCTATTTGTCCATACCATGCCGTCATTTTATAGAATTATGGTCTTTAGGATGTGTTGGATTGGGCGATGTCTTGGTTTCCTCTCTACATCGCCAAATGTTGGTTTTATTAACTTAAGTTGGATTGCTCCCATAAACGTGACAAGAAGGCAACCCGTTTCAGTTGTACATAAATGTTTCATTACGTCCGCTTGGTAAACACAGGGTCGTCGTGAAGCATGCGGTGTGATTGTGTGTGTCTTGGTGCATGATGATCAGGACTCAAAAAGCTTCTAGGATTTTTGTAGAATTTAAAATCCAGGCGAGACGGCGGCCAGGCTACAAAGGGTTGGCTGTGCCTTACCAATCAGCCAGAGCATCAGAAAATTCACCGTTTCATTCACACAGGCTGGAGAAAGCATAGGTCATTTGTTTTTTGACTCATTATGGCTTTTGGTATTTTCCTCTCATACCCTTGAATGCTGGCGCACGGTGTAGCTCTCACGCTGATGGTGTAGGACAAACAAACAAATGCGCCAGGGCTTTTCCTGTTGGGCAAAATAATTATTTTGGTCATGGATGCCATTGGGGACCTTGAGTGTGGTTGATCGAGTGAAATTGCTGTATTACGCATGTGTTTTCTTATTCGTCAGATATATCCAGTCAAGGTTGCAGGTTTGACAGCTTCACAGGTCTGTGAATAGATGCGGTAATGGAATATCGCATCCTTCCGTGTTACCAATACAACATTGCCATGCTATGTATGGATTAAAAGTTATATTTACATCTGCGTTTCCATTGGCTGCTATACATCCAGACATAAGGCCAATTAGACACCTCCACTAATTGAATTGGAGATTTTTAAAAATGACAGAGATTCATTTAATGCCTCGGTCTTTCCCATTGCCGATTTTAATTGGGGTATTTCCAGCTGCTGTTGATCTATTTGTAACGGGAAACTTTGACAGAGGAACTGGTAGCCAATTGGGGCTGAATGAGGTGGACCGCGTTGCGCCAGCAGCATGACTTTGGCTCTTTGACAGGACCGAGAGGAATGTCTTCGTTCGCATTTAATGGAGAAATAAAGATTCACTTTGGGTAGCCGTTGGGGATTTCGTACATGAATTGATGCCACCACTTAACCTGACCCCGTAATTAGAGCGCAAACTGACTATTTGGTGACAAGGTGTGCGACTTGAATACACCTTTTCCGTTACAGTGCTCGTTTCTGTGATAACCAAATCCATAACGGGGCTACCGAGCAGCTTGACTTTACTATAGGTTAGCATTTAACTCAGCTCGTTGATTGGCGACGCAGTCATGTGATACGTTTGGACTTATGGGCTAACTGACTGGAAGCAGTGGACGGGCTCGGAGCAGCAGTGGCCATGCAGCTCCCATAGGACAGAGGGAGAGCAGTTGTCCAAACACCCGTCAATCGATTCATGGCTTCCTTTCACAGTATCCATCATTATCCACGTGTGATCCATCTTTTGAACCAAACTTTGATCTGTTCAGAAGCGGCCAGGGTGTTTTGGAGCATTACATCGACACCGGGACGTTTTGTAGGCTGCAACTCCTGTTATAAAGTAGCGATAACTGTGGCAGGGTCTTGCTCAGATACAGCCAGCCTGCCAACCAATGTTATGTCAGGTTAGGAGGATCACCTTCTGATGTAGCCTATTTACACTTTCATGACTGGCGTTGTATTTCTCTATATGGTCTATAGCTTAACCTCAAATATCTCTGGATGGTTAAGCTTCCAACTTCAAAGATACAATTGCATCATAGAAATATTGTGTAGAATAGAAAGAATAGGCTCATTTTAGGGTAGGGAAAGTTACTTCATAGTTTCAACTTGTTCTTTTGTCTGCCAGAAAGTAACCGTAGACACTGACTCGTCAGGCTACGTGACTTTAGTTGATAATGGCGGGCAGGATAGATAAGAAGTGTGATCCTGTGTGCGCTTCAACTTCAGCAAGGTCGCCGGTGTCGTTGCTCCTGCGCGTGCTTATTCGTGCACACGCCGTGAGGGGGAAAAAAAGCTGCACAAAGCGACTGATTTAAAATTAAAAAGTGAGAGCGAGGGTCCCAGGCGGGCATGCGGCACCCTCGCGTCATTCGGGAAAGACGGGGAACCGAATCCAAACTGGTCGGATGTTGGTTTTTCCTCCCCTCGACACGGGCTTCTTTTTTCCCCTCACAAAATGGCAGCCGTTCCGTGGCTGTATGCGCCCAGGGACGGGGGCAGCCTTCATCACTCAGCCTGCTTCTGCTCTCAGCACCGACGGGTTGCGATGCCGCTGTCTCGGTGAGATCCCGTCTTGTTCCGGTTACTGGCCGCGACCCATGTGGGCTTAAAAGCAAAGGAAGTTGCCATAGAAACGCTCAGGTTTCCCGTAATGCGGCACACCTGACACAGAGACTTCATCTGCCGTCAAAACTCACAGACGCGCTTATTTTGGGCGTTACGGTTATTATCTGGTCAGTGTGATAAATTGTTCCACACGTGGAACATTGGTCCCGAATGATAGTCTGGTGTGATTTTATTTGACATGGTAAAAATGGTTTGTCTCTATGATAAAGAAAAACAAAACAAACTGTTCTGGGGGCGCAGAGCAGCTTATTTTCTCCCCACATTGGAGCAGCGGTAGATCAATCAGTGGAAGTGATTGATTTATGATTGGTCACTGGCCTCGGTCACTCGGTAGCCGGTCACCAATGCCCAATTGTTGCCTATCAATCTGCCACCGAGCACCGTCCCCTTTGGTTATCATAGGATTAGCATAGAAGATGATGTTGCTTTAACACAGTCAAACAAACAGGAGCCTATATTCCAAATGGTGGAGGTGATCTAAAGACCCCTCTCCTCAGATGCATGCTTTGTTTTGGGGGGGTTTCCCCGCGTGCATGATTTTAAGTTTTTTTTTTTTTCCTGCTCTTACCTCCCACACAGGACTGTTCTTGTTTTTTATTGACCATGCATCGGACGACCAGGATAAAGATTACGGAGCTTAACCCTCACCTCATGTGCGTCTTGTGCGGGGGATATTTCATAGACGCAACTACCATCATCGAGTGTCTTCATTCATGTGAGCAGCACTTCCTTCATAAAACAACTTGGGGAAAAATGTTGAAATTGAGCTGTGCAAGTTCGTTGGTGGAATGATATGAATTAATTTACAGTTAGTATGCAGTAGAATATAACCATAGCATGTCTTAATTCACCCAACATGCAGGGATTTTTACTCCCTCTGGAACCTTTTTTTACTTGTTACCATGTGCATACACTTTTATTCATAGTGCTCCAGTGCAAGTCTCTCCTTGGCAGCAAAATCATTGACTCATATTTATTTGACATGACAGTTTCAGATTGTGATTAGATTGAGGCTAAAAAAAATGTTGTATGTGTTGCAGTCTGCAAGATGTGCATTGTGCGCTATTTGGAAACCAGCAAATACTGTCCCATCTGTGATGTACAAGTGCACAAAACCAAGCCTCTTCTCAACATTAGGTGAGAACTGATTGTTTTATTTTGGTCATCTATGTACTTCAGCTGCATTATTGCAGACAATCACGTTTAAATGTTTTGTTTCTACTCTGTTAATTCTATTGCTTGTTGCTGTTCTTCACATATCCCTGTTTTTTTGGTGTTGGCTGAGGCAAGGGAATCATCTAATATAATAGTATTTTGGCTGGAATAGGCTAAAAAACAACTTTGTCTTCTTGGTTTATGAGTGACTCTTGATCTTGGATTGAAGTGATTGACTGTAGTATGTTTTTATAATTTTTTATTCTTATAGATTGAATGAGTTGAAACTATGACAATGTTAATCACACATGGCAACAGTATGAAGACTTTTTTTTCCCTCATATTTCTTGTTCAGCCTTTGTCCCCACTGTGGACAGCTGAATCAGCCAGTTCGTGGGAAGTGATTGGTGTAAGGCACACTGTCTGTTCACATCTGCCAAATTATTATAATCTGTGTGCCTTACCACAGCCCTTACAGCCACAAGCAGAAATGTCTTTCAGCAAACCAATTATGAATATATATTAGGATGTGTTGATTCTAGAGGAGTACAAGTTGTATGCTTACTTGCTGCAATGCCTGCAAGCAATGAGTATCCTGTAAACCTTCTAGGTGATCCATTTCTAAAAGGCAAAACAGACTTTTCACAACAATAAGCCATCATTTGACTATTGACATTTGATTGAAAAAGAACAGAAAAAAGCTCCAAACATTTGTCTCCACTTTTTCCCTGCGGTGCAACTGACTTTGACTGCAAATGCTGAGTTCCCCAGTAGTGCAGTAATTTTCTGAATCACAAGACTGAAGTTTCTCTTCCTCTCTCAAGGTCTGACAAAACTCTACAGGACATTGTCTACAAGCTGGTCCCTGGCCTGTTCAAAAGTAAGCAGAGAGCAGAACAGTAAAGTCATCTCTTTATTTAGCACACTGTGTTTAGTTTCACTCTGACTTTGTACTACTTAATATCCTCACGCCATTATAGAGGACTTAAGTGTTTCATCCAGCAAGAATATTTCAACTACTGCAAATGAAAAGAGGAAATAAGAATATACATAATTCAGCCCAATTTGATGCCAAAACACAAACAAATATATAGGCTCACTGTTTAGTCTTATTTGGATCCTTTATTCTGATAAAAGTACAAATTCCAATTTTAGTGATGCAACCTGCTCCAGAACAAAAATATAACTAAAACAAAAACTACTCCCAATCACAAGTGCTATAAACCAACTAGAGGAAATGCTGGTGCATTCATTATTTAAGCCTTGTGATGTTTCTTTCAACGCTGAAGGTAAACAGACTTGTAATGGCTTGCCCCCTCTGGTTGTCCTTTGTAGATGAGATGAAGAGGAGGAGAGATTTTTATGCGGAGCACCCTTCTGTAGATGGTGAGTTCAGAAGCACGCATGAGAAACTCATCTTTTTTTGTATTTCTTACGTTTAGTCAATGCAACGAGAGGGAGAAAAAAGTGATTTCTTGATGTTCCTGATGGAAACAATGGACTTAAATAATTTTCTTGGGCAGATGTTTTATTCCCTTGTTGTTAAATGTTCCAACTTGTTTTTCTTTTTCATGCTTTACAGTTTACCATCAGTTTAAGAATGCTGACCAGCCTGTTGGCGTATTTATTTTTTCTGTAGCTTCCAATGGATCGAACGAGGATCGCGGAGAGGTGGCGGATGAGGACAAGAGAATTATCACAGATGACGAGATCATCAGCCTCTCTATTGAGTTCTTCGACCAGAGCAGGTAGGCGGTGTTGTCCTTCATAATTTAATGTAGTAATATTGGTATCAATGCTGTAACGATATTATATGGTAACATAATTCATAATAGGTTCCTAATTACATAGAAATGATTGTTTTTGACAGAGTAGAAATGTTATCAGCTACATTAATTTCAGTACCTTAACTTTTTTTTTTTTTAATTTGACTTTAACATGTTTAAAAATTGTCTGTAAGTCTTACATTAGTGTTTGCCACTGCTGTGCATGGACTAACTCCAGATGTTCCAGCATATTTTGTTTAGATATTAAAAAATGTCATCATCCTAACAAAGAGATTGCGTTATCACCACTGCCTCTGGACACACCAGTACCTCTGCTGGCCTGGGATCAGAATCCACCAGAACCTTCTCCTGTCTCTCCCCTGCTCCTTTTAAAATCAATAAAATCATACTGAGTTCATGGGCCTCGTCCAGCAGTCCCTTGGTGAAACATATCTCTGCTGGATCAGGCTTTATGTGAAATTTCCAAATGATCAACAATTGTGTCACAGCTTTTCTTGTTCTTCTACAGTTAACCAACTTGTTTCAGTTACTGATAAGCCTTTTGATTTTTCTGCAGCACCAGAGGGTTTTATGAAACCACTGACATGAGTGCTGAACCCGTCTGACCTTGTTTTTTGTGTGTGTCAAATATAGTTCCAAAAAGGAAATATTTGAATACACACCGTGCCCGACTGTCAGCTTTACCAATGTGGCATTATAGCTGCAGTACACAGGTTGTTTTGATTATGTGGATATTTTGATGTTGTCTGCAAAATTTCGCCTTTGATTTTCAAAGACAACCGGTGTCTTTTTATTAAGCAAGCAATTGAAAATAATCAAGATCAGTTAGTATTGAGTTTATGAACAACATTGGCACATAAAAAATGTGTAAAAAATCATTACAAGCTGATATGTTAGTGCAATGAAAATGTGAAGCGTTCAAGGGTGCTAAGTTGTTTCTGTTTTTTCCTGTTCTGTCTAGGGTTACACTGGGTGGTGGACCAGAGGACAAGCAGTCTAAAGACCAGGTATCTTTTTATTTATTTTTTTAAAATCTCAACACAGCTTCACAAAAACATTGTTGCCTCTAAGTAAAAGTTGTAGCTCTTCTGTAAAACAAATTATTTTTAATCTGCTTTTAAGTTGGACCAAACCTTGTCCTCCACAACATTTTTTGATGTGCACTCTATATGGCATACTTTTCTATAGATATATTGTAATATTTATATTTGTATTGTTGTCAGTATTTCTCTTAAATTCTCAGTATGCAATGGAGATTAAATGCTGTATTACATGTGCAGGTGGCTAACAAGAGGTACCTACAGTGTCCAGCAGCCATGACAGTCATGCATCTGAGGAAGTTCCTGCGCAGTAAAATGGACATCCCAAACGCCTACCAGGTAAAGCATACACTGTAGTTGTTGTTAGATTAGATTCAACTTTATTGTCATTGCACAGAGTACAAGTACTGAGACAACAAAATGCAGTTTGGCATCTAACCAGAAGTGCAAATAGCAGTAAAGTGCAGAGTGTGCATATGTACAGTGGTAGATAAATATGAAATAAACAGTAAGGGCTAGATATGGATATGCTGTATGTACAGGATGAACAATAATGACAGTATAAACAGTATAGTGTTGTTGTTTAAATTTTGTAATTGATTTTATTTTATTTATTTATTTTTTTTTTCCCTTTGCAAGTAGTATAAAACCTAGCCACTTTAACTGAATTATTTGGAAAACCAATCACATAATATGAATATTTTAGGAATAAATGGCTGGCCAAGGGAATACTGATGGCATGGTACTTTTGTGCGTCAGGCTATCAGTTTCAACAACATTTTTACCCAATACCCAATTGTTGTTTTTAATTGAAAGTAATTTTTTTCACTCTAGGTTGAAGTCATGTATGAGGACGAGCCGCTAAAAGATTACTACACATTAATGGATATAGCTTATATCTATACTTGGAGAAGGGTAAGAGATTTTTTTTTCCTTTTTCTGGACACCTATATAAGACTCGAGTTTGTGACTGTTTTTTTGGTTTATTCATAGTGTTTTAAATTACATTAATAAAACCTTGTTAATTTTAGCTAATCTAGTTTGTGAAGTGGATGTTGATAAAACCATCCCGGATCCATTAATTATATTTAAACAGCTTGTGATTGCAGTACAGTGGTCTTCCACAATCAGTTGAGAATCTAAAATTAATATAAACACAATGTCACAAATTTTTTCTTTTCTTTGTTTTTAGCCAGTTAATAGATTCAAGGTTAGACATTGTACTGGAGGGTTTTTTTTAATACTGACTATAGCAGTTTGACAGTTAATTGAAAAGTCACTATTTTGTTAAATATCTTTTAGTATGATTTTTAGTTTTTTTTTTTTTTTTTTTTAGTTTTTCAATGCCATAACCCTGTTTTGGTTTAGTGACACAAACAACATTGTTGTTAGCAATATTTATGTAGAGTAAGTAAAAAATAAAAATATACAAAATATTGGATAAAAAAAGTGTGTGTGTGTGTGTGTGTGTTAAACCTTTTATTTGTCTATTTGTTATTGATTGATCCCATTCCTTCTATGCTGCCTGAAAGGCTATAGATGGTAACATGAGGAAGAAAAGTCATGGAGCGGGGGGCAGTCTCTTGTCTAGTCTAAGACAAAAAAGAAAAAGAATCCTGGCTGTGAAAATTGAAGTTAGATCAGCTCAATAAAAAGAAATGGGGGGGGGG
>OOFE01041157.1:23743-35329 GCA_900323365.1 Monocentris japonica | reverse complement strand
GCACAGTGGGAACTATGCTTTCAACAATATAGCATCATCATGGACATAAACTACCAAGTTATTACATGTAACAAGATGAGAAAAGAATGTTACCTCAGTAAATATGACATGAGGGTATATTATAGGCAAGGAAGGAGGCGACTCAGTGCCACACTTACCCTCACTTATACCTTTTGCCCCATTAGCTCGTGTTTGAGATTACTGAGCGCTGCCTGTACCGCTCTTCTCACACCGACACCAGAAAACTAACCTCAAGAGAAAGAATGTCCTTTTATGTACGAGGCGCGGAGAACACGCCACACTGACAGTGTTTAAAGGATTGTTAAAATATTGTGTAGTGTGTATAAACCGCTACACTTGCAATTCTGTCGGTTGTGATCTAGTTCCATCGTGTCGCCACTCCGTGTTAATCTATCCCCACATTTATTATCTTGGCTGGAGTTTTCCATAAGGCCAGGCTCAAGTGAATCCTCCCTGACTGGGAATAGGGTACATTGCAGGAAGTGAACGCAAATCCCCAGGAACATGAATCGACTGTTTTGTCATCGCTCATCTCGACCATGGAACTAATTTGCCACAGCAAATAACAACACAAGGTGCAAGAATCCATCTCTCAAAGTCACGGGAGACTGGCTTGTTTTTCGTCCTCGCCCACCGCGTGGGTCTGACCAAATAAACCATTGAGAAAAAAAAAACAAAAAACAATTGAAGTTCTAGTCTTGTCTTACCTCAAGATTTGTCCTACAAGTGCCTGATTTCTGGAATGTGTTTTTTGTTCTGCAGTGCCACGGTCAGTTCTCATCATCCCATTTCCGTTGTTTCCGGGTCTCCAGGCCTGTAACTTGTCTTGGAAAGCCTCCCTCCCCCTGTGCTCGCTGTTATATCTAAGGCGCTGATCCAAAGATGTGTACATTATAAACAAGCGGTCTGTCAGAGAGGCTGTTAAAAGCACACTCAAGCCAAGGACATGTCTATGCACTCTCTTTGCCTTTAATACGGGCACTAACAGCTATTACCGACGCTGCTAAGAGGGAAAAGGCATAGTATTCTCTCAGCTGCTTTTGTTAAGAAACTGAGGTCATCTTTCCTGCCTAGTGATTAACAGTATATGATTATGGTACACCTAGCAAGCCCTACTCTAAGACAGCATTAGGTCATACCAGACAATGGTAGATCTCCTACGATGAACTGTGCAAATTCAAACTGTTACTCTGCATGAGAGTCAAAACTGCCCATGCCTTCATCAAAAGGAAAAGAGAAACTCAACACTTGGTGTGTGTCAGTTGTCTGAAATGTGATTTACCTAATGTTTTGTTATTGTATTTGAACATCTTTTTTGTACATACTGTCTGAATATGTAACATATTGTATTGTGTACATTTGGAATTGCTTTGAGTAAAACTATCTAATATGAAAACGACTGGATTGAAGGTTGTCCACCTGAAACCATTTCCCTCTTGGCTGTGTGCTTTAAAGCAAGGTTATATGATGATGTAAATAAACAGAACTATGTTTAAAAAGATGGTTTTGTGTGCGTATGCTTTGGGGTTCGGGGGAATTCGCAAGACATGAAATCGTATTTATCGTATGTAGTTCTAATTCATTTCAAAAGGTCAGGCAAACATTTTCTTTTCCAAAGGCCTCGGTGGATAGTTTGATATGAGGTGGGGCCCTAACAATGGAAGATGAAGCTTATGTTTGGCAGTGCAGCAAACTTAAAATGGAAGATGAATAATGCCCTCTAGAGGCTGCAGATCGGTAAGGTCCCTCCAGGCGCTCTGGCAGATTGCCTCTGCACATAGACAACTTGATCTTGAAATAACTACTATTGGGGTTTCATCTACTAACCGATTACTTGCACAATAAAATATTTAAGCATTCTGTTTTAATTTAATAGATATTGCTGAGAACAACCATATGAAACTGATAATCCTCCCAAGTAATTGTAGAGCGTTTGACAAATACAATTTGCAGCTGAGCAAACATTTAGAAAGAGAGTACATGACAATTGCATTTCTTCTTACGTAAAAAATTAACCTTACTACACTGAGTAGACTTTGCTTTGAGAGTGGGTTAACCTTCATGAGGAACATCACTATCATGGCCCATCCCCCTCTGCCACTAGAGCCTGTCAGTGTATTCTTGCTACTCAGAGCCTACTCTGATGTGTGGCCTTTACAAAAGAAGCCTTGGTGAATATTTGTAATTCATTTCCCTGGCAAAAGCCCTTCGTCCTGTAGCTTTATACTTTACGATGTTTCATGCCTAACAGAATAGGTGACATGACACAAGTACTTTAATCAGAATTTCAAAATTTTATTTGCCCTTTTGTTGAAACACAACTGTTAAAATGTTCACTCAGGAATTTATTATTTATGTCTGCAAAAATGTATTTGCAAGCTGGCCCAATAGCTATAATTTGACAATATAATTTTGGGAAAATGCAACATACAACATTTTGTTGATTCAAAAATGGAACAATATATTCATACTTACGAAGTTGACCAGGAAAAAACAAAACAAACAAAAAATATTCTCATATCCTCAAATACATTCTCTTTATAAAAAGAATCTTTTTTAATATTTACATTCCTTCTTGGAAAAAAAGTTTGAATAGGACACCCTTACAGTCCAAATAGAAAAAGAAACATATCAAGTATTGCATTGCAATGCAAGGACTGAACCGTCCAGGTGACAAACCAATTACAGAAAACTGATGACAATTTTTATTTAAAAAAAAATCCTGTTTAAGTCCCATGTGTTTACCTATTTCAATGGGTTTTTCTAAATTGTCCCTCAGTTGGTAGCGACCTGGCCCTTCTCCTTGCTCAGCTGGTTCTGCAGACGGAGCTCCGTGTTTTGGGCCCTCAGTCTCTCCAGTTCTGTCTCCATCTCTCTGAACCGGACCAGCGGGCTCTCCACGGTCAGACCCCCCGGCTCCACGGCGCGCCGCAGACGGTTGTTCTCCTCTTCCAACCGGGACATGCACTTCTCCAGCTCCAGGTACTCCTGGACCAGCTCCTGCTTGGTCATGTTCTGCAGACTCTCGACGTGGTACTTCTCGTAGGTCTCGGAAAAGTCCCTCTGGAGAAACTCCCCACCTGCATTCCCGGGCCTCCCGATGCCGTCGCTGCCTCCGCCGCTACCATCATCCTCATCATCCTCGTTGTCGTTTAAGTCTTCCTCGCTGGCAGTGTCTTCCGCACGGCCACCAAAGCCGATGCCACCGGGTCCGGTGAGCCGTCTGACCCCGGTCTCGGTGTTCAGATCGGGCTCCTCTCGGTCGTGCTCATCCATTAGGAACTGGGTGGTGTTGTAGGGGGCCACTGGGAGCCCTTTGGCGAACATCTCCTCTCTCACCCGGGAAGCCCTCGCAGTCTCTCTCTCATCGAGGGCTTTCTTTTCCTCCCAGGAAAGTTTGAAATAAGGCTTCCAGCGGCGCTTCCTCTTAGACGGCCGACGTCTGTGCTTTTTCTTGCCCTGACGCGCATCGGTGCCGGTGTCAGAGTCGACGTGCCTGCCGCTCTCCCCTTGCACTTGGCTTAAAGTCTCTTCCAGCGGTCCATCTCCACTGTTCCCGTGTGCCGCAAGATTGCCTTCCCCTGATGCATCGACAGCAGGCTCCTGGCGAGGCTGAGCGGCAACTGGGCACTTGGGGAGTGAGTTTCCGGATGCTAAGGCAGGGCACACCTCCCTCTGACCGCCCTGCATTTGCCATAACTTGTCTGTGTTGATATCCCTTCCACCGTTTTCCGCCTGCTGCTGCTGGTCTCTCTGTCGCCCCCTATCGCCTTTCTCTGGAGCACCATGGTCGTTGGCTGAGAGATGCTCCACAACGGCTCCGCTCCCACCTGATGGGGCGGCTGAAGTTTTCAGGTGATGTGTCTGCTCAGTGCTCGGTTCTGTCATCCTGGTGTTGTGTTGATGGGCTGCTTTCCCTTACCACATCTCAGGTGATGCTCCTGCCCAATCCCAGCTTTAAAGTCCTTTAAAACACGTTAAACTTAATTTGCCAAAAAATATATTGTTTCTTTTCTTTAAGATCGGCCACAATTACTCTTTCTAAGGAAAACTGAGTTCAACTTGTAAAAGCGCACTGTCGCTATTTTTAAAGTAAAGTTCTGAGTAGTAAACACTTGTTACTTTTCAAAGGGCTCGTCAGAGCTACTGTTGCTAACTACCGTTAACTGTTTCGGTGCTGCCGGCGCTGTCGTTCACCCAGAGACAACGTTTCGTCCCTACAACAGCGTCCAGTGTGCTACTCAAGAAGAAGGAGCTCGTGTTTATATAGTAGCTCCGCCTCTTGTGGTGCGCATGCTGCTGCTTACAACACCAGCTGGGATGTGGGGCGTGTAGTTTTAATTTCAATGAAGAACTAGCGATGGCCTCCATGCTAAACTACATAGCCCACAAAACAAGGATAACTGACGAACATACAAACCAATCATATGTTAGGATGTTGAGCGGACTATAGCCCACCCCTCTCTATGGTAATTGGACAAGAAGGTAACTTTACTGTTGCTACGCTTAAAGTATTTTCTTATTGGTTAGTCCAATAGTCCATCAAACGCACGTAAACCACATGAGGAAAGCAGTCCGGAGCATTTTAAGGACGCTACTATATACATATTAAGGGGACAAATAAAAAAAGATACTCAATGAAGAATAATTTACATTGTTTAAGACGACACTAAATGTCAACTGTAGCCAAATGGCTACTTCTCCACCTCACATTACAGATTTTATTTAGAATTTATGGTATTACAACCCAACGCCAAACCCAGAATAATCAAAACACTCCTGCGTTTTGAACAAAATGAAACACACCTCTCACGGAAAGTAGTCCGTTTTGGCTGCACATATAAGAAAATCAACAAATACAGCTCTATATTCGCAGTCAAGTATTCCTCATCAAATACCCGCATAATATGTGTTGTTTGGGTAACTAACAACGAATTAAATGTTTCATTATGGGTATTTTGTGTCTTGTGCGGAGTGATATGTGGTGAAGCAGGGGGTTGAGGGAACCCTGAACGCAGCGTAAACAAACGACATTTATTGTCAAGCTGCCTTTACAAGCGCAAGTACCAGCCCCTCGTTTAAAAAGGGTGGGTCAGGCGATCTCACATTTGCTCAATAGTTTTATTATTAGTCGACTGAGTGGTTGTAGCTCAATTTTGAACATTACTGCACAACCCAGTTTCTGAAAAATGTACAGTGTTAGCTTCACACTGTTGTGTCGTCTGTCAAGGATAAGATAGCTAGCTAACGTTAGCCAAACGTTGGTTAGCAAGTAATCTTACGATGATGCGAGCCCCACAACAGACTTAAAAATCCTTCAAGTGTATAAAAATGAAATTGTAAAAACGCATCATAATCGAAATAAAAGTGTGATATTTGAGAACGCCTTGCATTCAATTCACAACGAGTTGTGGCCAAGACCAGTCTAACGTCAGCCGACATAATGTACATGAAGCTAGGCTAGCTAATGCTAGCTAGCTCACATAACGTGATTTTGTCCGATACTAATGTTAACTTATTGGCATATGAATCCATGTAGCAAGTCAGTTTCGAACATTTGCAGTAATTTTATCGAATAGCGTAGCTATTAGACACGAGGATAATCAACCTCACGCCTATAACTTCAAAAACCAATATGGTAGTTGCTTGCTAGCTGCTAACCAGGCCGTAGTATTTATACAGGGTCAGCCTATTTCCTGGAATGTTATGTTTTACTGGATAGTTGTAGATTACAAATTTGTAGTGAATTTAGAAATTTACCATACATACATTATGTTGGCACACTGTACGAAACATCTTATCAAAATAGATCCAAATGACTTAAGTTTGCATTGCAATTGGGGCAAAGAACGCTCGTGAGCTGTTTTTGTTCTGGGAAATAGACTGTGGCTGATCTTACAAGCCATTGCTGTGGCTGTGTATCTTTTCATCAGTTTGTTGATGGTTGGTAAGATATAGTTTGGCTTTGTACAGTAAACTAGCCTAGCAATACATCTAGCAATTATTTACAACTATTATTCGATTGTTTGAAATCAGTTGCTGAAATAAAGAACTGCTGACTGAAAAAAAGTATAGCAACTCTGTTCCTGAAACAAATATTTTAACAGTGGTTTGTATTGATCTATGCCATATCACCTGCTTTGGATACACATATGCTTGCAGGACTGTTGGCACAGTGACTGCCTTCTCTTCCCTGGTTCTGCTTCATTGTAAAAGCAGTGTTAACACACTGACCATATCTTATCCACTGTGTATGCCTTGTCACCAATTACACACCAGTCTATAGGTTGCCCTATAGGTTATGCAGTCTGTGACCTCTTGCCGTGGGCAAATGGTCCTACACTGCCTGGAAATTTTGGCCACAGTGAGTCCAATGGCTACAAACAACATAGGCTTACTGTTTTCACTAATAGAGGCAGGCAGAGTTAGGCACGGCTCTGCCAAATAGCAAACTGAGCTTGGAATCCATTGAGGAAGAGGTGACATGTTCCAGTTAATATGAAACCTTATGACCATAGGCAATGGGTAATCATATCAAGTGTGTTCCCACACTCTCAAACCAAGGAGCATGCAGCTACAGCCCCGTTGCTGCTCCTGCATAGATCACAGCTTGAGAGGATTAGCAGACATGACTTAATCTCTCACCCTGTTTAGCGTGGTTGTTCCTGCAATTGAGAGGAGATGAAAGATACACATTGTTATCTAGGCCTACCTCTGGCCCTGAAATTTAAGCAACAGAAGACGTCCATCCAAACACAAGAGGTCTATGATTTCAGATGCGACACGTCTAGAATTAAGACTACGGGTCCAGATTTGTGTTTCTGTGGCACACTGTTTTTGTGTGTGTGTGTGAGAGAGAGACACAGAGAGAGACAGAATTCATCCACATCAGTTGCAATAAATGCACAAATAAAATAAATCACTATAAGACTTAAGTCAGAATAAGAGTGTCCCCCCCCCCACCCGCCTGTGTGTGCAAGTCCATGTGAGCTGGAGGGTGGTTGTGGATACAGGGAAACACATTTTATACCCTTACTGGCAGGATCAGCTCTGTCCCTCTCCAAATCGCCTTCCTCACTCAGTTATAACTCCATTATAAAGACTTAATTAAGTTTCCACCCAGTGGTCCTGGACTGTGGGCACCTATCCATTTACACTACAAAAGATTTAGTTCTAGGCTTTCTCCTTCATCGAGCACATGAGCAGCATCCAAAACGTCGCCCTTTTGATTCTTGTAGAGGACATGTCTGTAAGTCTCGGTGTCGATGAATTTAACGAATTTTACTTGATCAGAGACGCTTCAAATGATCGAGTAATCTGACGTTATTGAGACGTTGCAGTTATTTTTAATGACCGGCAGGGGTCGCTGCTTCATTACTGATCGGCAAAATGAGTTTTTCTCTCATTATTGTGGCCCAAAATGATTGAATTTGCAGCGGCTTTCATCAAAAATTGCGATGCAATTTGCGATATTTTTCGTGTTATCTTGTGGTAAAACAGCAGGAATGGATGAAAAGTTCAAGCCCCTCCCCCACAAAAAACATTGTAAACTGCCCACTCTGTTTTTAAGTTGTTTTTTTAAGTAGTAGAGTAATCGTCGCATTAATACCTCCTGGCGCCGCCGGCTGAAAGCTTGTTTTACTAAACATGATCTCTGTCTAGTGCCTTTCTTATTCTTTCATTCCTTTTTCATCCTTGTTTTTATTTTTTGTCTGTTTTTTGCCTTTTAGGCTGCAATGCAGCATATCTACAATTTGTCATTGCATCATTTGTTGACCAATCTCGTCCCGCTCTAATCTCCCTATCAGGCGTGTCAGGTCTGTCTGTGCTGCCAGTTTGACACAGAGAAAAGTAGAGAGAGGTCCGGAGGCTACACCACGGCGCGGCCCGTCTAACCGGTCCACAGACCCACCGGCCCACCGGGATTCGTCCAGGTTATCCCGACTGGCCACTCCGGCATTGTCCTCGTGTGTAACCATATCAAAAGCTCAGGATAACAAGAAAGCAAATGGTGCAAACTGCATATTTAAATGAAAAAAACACAACCTCCCGAACATGTAGGAGTGTTAATGTGGAAGCGTTGTGCCAATCTGACCGGTTTATGCGGGGTTTTTGCAAAATTGCAAGATCTTGCAAGTATTGCGGCAATTAGTTGAACTTGCGTAAATTCTTCTGCGTAAATTCTGGAGTGACTGGTTGGTGAAGCTTATTGCTGCTTATTATGTTATTGTCTTGGGTCCATCCTTTCTTTCATCACGGTGTTATTGTTCTTATCTATTCTGTTTTGCACATTGGGACATAACCGTGGGGATAGTGAAACCTCTGATCAAAGCAGTCATTGTTATACAGTCTCATTGTGCAAACCTATTGTGAATGAAATAATAATACAATTAAACTATTCTTTATTTTGCTGGGGACCCTGTGAAGCTCTCTCAAGGACCCCAGTTTGGGACTCACTGGTCAGCGGCCGTGCCCAAAAAATGTGGCCCCGCCTGCTAAGATGCAACACTGGGACTCCCACCTTAAGTTGAGCAAAGCAGTGTGACAGCTGAGCAAGGCAGTGAGAGGCACCAGCCATACCATACAGCCTTAGTGAGTCAAAATGTGATTGTGTGTATTGTTTTTATCATTGCAACCTAGAGCAAAGAAGGAGCACTGGATGATATATTTTTTAAGTAAAAGAAAGAAAATCTCTTCAGGACCAATGTTTTCCCTCTATAAGCTGAGTGCATTTGGTGACCTGTGTCTAACTATTCAGCAAATTGACCAAACAGTAATACCTTGTCTAAACTTTGTCCCTAGAGCCCTAACCCTGAAAATACCTTCCACCACACACACACACACACACACACACACCACTCGTCTATACGCCCCTGCCACTCGTCGTCTATGGTATATAGTTTTGTATCTGTGTTTGGTGGGTGGGAGGGGATGGATGAAGTGGGGTGTGCACAGGCATGGCTGCACCGGGGAGGGACTTTTACTTGTGGAAAGAGAGTAGCTGTTGCGCTCCTCTCCCTCCCGCTCTCTCTTTCTCTCTCTCTCTCTCTCTCTCTCTCTCTCTCTCTCTCTCTCTCTTTTTTTCTCTCGCTCTCTCCTCGGGGTCCTTCTGGAGCAACGCAAATACCCGCTTGCGGGAGGGCACCTGCACCCCTTCAAATTCCTCACCGAGTTAACTGACGGGCATCAGTTTATTAAAGCGGAACACTCACTTCGCCGGCGTCTTCACGGGCTATAATGCTAGGCAGTGGCAGGACACCAGCCACCGGTCCCAGTGAACAGAGGAAGAAAGTGGCGGAGAGGACGCACGACCCTCTCAGGAGGCTCGGTAAGGAATCCACTGAGAGACCTCCAGACTGTCGCCACACGGCCACTGTGTTATTCCTGTAGGGGCTAATACCGTGTCTGTGGTACTCAGTAGCGAGTTTATAGGGACTACATCCTCCTTTATGGTAGTTTTATATCCTATGGTATCACTGTAATATTCCCATAATATGCCTATAGGGACTTATAGTGTGTCTGTGGAACTGAGTAGTAAGTTTGCAGTGGCTTTATCGTAGTTTATGGTATTTTTCTTTTTTTTTTAACCCTGTGATTTGTGTAGTATTCTTCTAAAATGTATTCTAGGATTACTCGAGTTACTTG
This sequence comes from Monocentris japonica, assembly GCA_900323365.1. NCBI lineage: Eukaryota > Metazoa > Chordata > Actinopteri > Trachichthyiformes > Monocentridae > Monocentris > Monocentris japonica. Next base: position 25,663 of record OOFE01041157.1, on the reverse strand, counting down.
ATCTATTTATCAGACAAGTTATTTATTTATTTACTGTTGATAGCCATCTGCTTGAAGCCTAACTGGACCCCAAGTCTAGTGATCAAGTCAACTCGAACACAAATTAAACTAATTTGTAGTATCTTATTATTATTATTTTTATTTTTATTTTTATTATTATGATAGAAGGTTGAATAGATTGTAATTGGTGGAATTGTTTTGGTATGCTTCAAATCATTATTTGACTACATGTGATGGACTTTCATGACATAAAAGTATGTCACTGCTTTCTAACAGCTTGCAGTTAATATTGAGTCTATTATATATTTGCTAAAAATCTCCATTATTGCTAGCAGGCAGTGACAGGGCAACGAAGCATCAATCAGAGCTCAAATGGACAGTGTGTGTGTGTTGTGTGTGTGTGTGTGTGTGTGTGTGTGTGTGTGTGTGGGCGTAGAAAAGTGATCATGGGTTCGTGAAGAGTCTAACAGTTCATTAGTCCACTGGTGTGATTCAGGCTCCTCACCGTCCCAGCAGCAGAGCCCAGCCTACTCCCTCTCATCATGACTTGTACTGCTCCAACAACCCTCTCAACTCATCACAGCTCGCCTAAAATAGAAAAGCGCTGAGTAGGGTCAGAGCACCTGTCAGGCTCCCTAAAAAGCCCCTGGATGTCTGAAAAACTAGACCACTATGTGTTATGCCACCGTGTGTGTGTGTGTGTGCGTGCTCATCTTTGTTCTGTTTGTCAAAATCCTTCATGCTGTGCTTGTCATTTGCCCTATTCTATTTGTATATGGAAAATATGCTTGCAGCTAGTTATGAATTGCACCTCCACTCTATTCTATTTTGCTTAATTTATCTTTTTCGTGTTCTTCGGCAGGTTTGCAATACTAAGTTGACACGATAACATGACGCAATGTGGTCTGGAACAAAGTTTGAACAGGATTTGCAAAGCTTTCCAAATGTCCTCTGGTTGCTGGTTACTGACATGCATTGGAGACATAATTCACTGCATCACATCTGAATTTAGTTTGCAGCCCAAATCGTTGGAACATCATTTAAATAGACAATTTATAGGCTGCGATTTTGAAAGGCCTTTGCTTGAAGACTCGCAAATAATCTCACAGTAAAAATATATTTTTGCCCCAAGTATCTGTAACGTAACTCATTATGTTTTTCTGTCCCTGTACCAGATGACCGATACAAATTTTTCCATTCAGATTACTGCCGTCCTGTTCCATGGAATTGGTTAAGATTGGCGGTCAGTAGAGGTCTACTCTTGATTTAACATTGTTATTTACAGCAGTATGCCTGGTGGAATCCAGACCTTGGGTGTGCTGCCGTGGTGGCACTCATACGGCACTCTATGTTCAACCTTAACACTATGCAGACGTTTAAGCATCACCGAGTTATGAAATCACGTCCGTGTCTGAAAACGTAATGAATAACTGTCAACGCTATATTTGAGTGTCCTACTAATGCTCAATAACAAAGGCAGTTAGGTCAGCTCCCGATCCCTTAGCACCATGTGCCATCATAAATCAGACGGCCTTCAACCCCCCCCCCGTGTCCCAGCTCTTGACCAGACGGACATCAAACTAACACTATACAGCACATAGTTTTAACAGTTACAGGCTGGAGTGCAGTTCAGAGGTGGTACTTGTCATTCAGTGCCATAGCACTTCCTCGCTTGTTCAACAGTTCACCCCACATGCTGCATGCTTTCCCCTACAGCTGAAATAGCTTGGTAGTGTGAGACCAGTGGCTGAATGCATGTCTATCAAACATCATTTCTCCATGATGGCTATGTGTTGCCATAGACCCCGGGTTCCAGCGGGACTGTGTATTTGATTTCAGAGGGAGTCCAAGGTTGTCGCCGGTGTCATTCACCCTGGAGTTCCATGCAGAACTAGCACCTAGCCTGTGGATGCCGGGGGG